>CAUYRH010008538.1:0-36842 GCA_963574655.1 Perodicticus potto
GCGTCTGTAGTCCCAGCTACTTGGGAGGCGGAGGCAAGAGACTCGCTTGAGCCCAGGAATTGGAGGCTGCTGTGAGCTGTGATGCCACAGCGCTCTATCCAGGGTGACAGCTTGAGGCTCTGTCTCAAAAAAAAAAAAAAAGAATCCTTATTATCTAAGTTTGTTGTACAACTTATGAGATAGGCAAGGCCATCAAGCTAGAGCAAAGAAGAAGAGTCATGGCTGTGTTTGTACCTTTTATCAAATTCTCATTTCAGTCTCTTTTAACTCAGGGAAGGAGAGAACCTATCCACCTCATTTCCCAGAATGTTCACACACAGTTCTCGTGTAGGACTGGCCATCAGTTCTCACATTGTACCTGTATACAGGACACGATGTGCTTCAGTGGCTCCTTCCCTTCAGGTTTGTTCACATTTCTGTGTATTATCCAAAATTGCCTTGTGAACTTTCCATAAAGTTTAGAGGATTAAAGAATTCCCTAGTCCCCACATAGCTTTCTCTTCACTGCTCCATGTGCCCTGTTCGTAACATCTCAGCTGCAGGGTATAGAAATTGAACAGAATCATTCCTCAGTATTGTTTTTTCTTAACTTTATTTTTTTATTATTTCATAATATTATGGAGGTACAAATGTTTTTGATTGTATGAATTGCTTTTGTTATGCTTTTTAAAAAAATATTTATTTTTTATTCATTTATTTTTTTTGGAGACCATGTCACTATGTCATCCTCGGTAGAGTGCTGTGGCATCACAGCTCATAGCAACCTCAAACTCTTGGGCTTAAACCATTTTCTTGCCTCAGCCTCCCAAATAGCTGGGGACTACAGGTGCCCGCCACAATGCCCAGCTATTTTTTTGTTGTAGTTGTCATTGTTGGTTAGCAGGCCAGGGCTGGGTTCAAACCCACCAGCTCCGGTGTATGTGGCCAGCGCCCTAACTGCTAAGTTACGGGTGCTAAGCCTGCATTAGTTATGCTTGAGTCAGGGTTGTAAGTGTGTCCATTACCCAGCTAGTGTCCATCACCCAGCTAGTGTCCATTGTACCCGTTAGGTAAGTTTTCTAGTATCCTTTATTATTCTCAGTATGTAAACAAATGTTTCAAACGTAACACCACTTAAACTCTATTGCGGAGGCTCACATAGTCTTTTACTAATGATATCTGAAGCTCTGCATATCTTGAGTGTGAGGGAAGATGGCACAGATAGGGAGCTGGTCTTCAAATCTAAGAATTAAGACCAGGAATGTGGCCATTTCCAGGATAGTGACTTGCAGAGGAGAATCCCAGAGAAGGATCACGGGTGGTACACTCTGTTCTCATACAAAGCTACACCCCCTTCCCCCACAGCTTTTCTCTTTGACATTTAAAGGTGTATAAGGTCATAAGGTTAAGGTGAAAATTAAGAAAAATGTTCTGGCAGTAGAGCTGTTGGATGGTAATAACCTTTTAAAGGAAAACATGGAGGTTTCTCCTGACTCAGACAAATGAGGGAAAAAGTCTCCCTCATGTGATCTTTCTGGAGTGAGAAAAGGATCTTGTTTGTCTTTTCCTTCTTAGCCTTTTGTTACTCCATTGAGAATCCTTGAAAAAAGCATAGAGTAGCGTGTTTCTAATGGTACAGTTAACCCTCACATTTGTTTATTTATTTTCCCATGTGCAAGCAGTAGGAAAACCCAGATACCTTGGCAAGAAATAATTAGTCTGTGTCTTCTTGAGTGAGCTTGTTTTTTCATTTTAAATGAAATATTTGTGTGCCCAGAGCAGAGTGAAAAAATTTCTTCTTAACTGTGACAATAGGTTATTTAATGCTTGGAAGTGTCAGCATTGATCCCTGTAATCCATCCCTTTTCCTCTGAAGCTAAAATTCTTCTTAATAATGTTTTTGTTATTCGTGACACATTATTCTTCATTAAAGGTACCACTTTAGTTTCAAAATTCTTTTTCTTGAGTACATATGAATCAAATCCCTTTTGGTAAACCTCTTTTAAACTAAGTGAAGAAAAATCGATTAGGTCATTAATCACGAATGAGACGTTCAGGATTTAGCAACCAGTATATAGAATCTAGTACACTAGGCTGTAACAATTTGTGCAGAGATGTTAATGGAAATCAAATAATACAGAGACTACAATTTCTCTTATGATAGACTGAGCAGATATATTAACTGCAATGATAGTAATAAAGATATAAAATGAGCAAAACTCCCTGAATCATTAAAAATAGACTTTATTTTTTAGAGAAGTTTTAGGTTCATAGCAAAATTGAGCAGAAGGTACAGAGATTTTACATATACCCCTTATTAAATAATTATATTTAGACTCAGCGCCCGTAGCTCAGTGAGCAGGGCGCCAGACACATACACTGAAGTGGGCGGGTTTGAGCCCAGACCTGGCCTGCTAAACAACAATGACAACCGCAACCAAAAAATAGCCGGGCGTTGTGGCAGACACCTGTAATCCCAGCTACTTGGGAGGTTGAGGCAAGAGAATTGCTTAGCCCAAGAGTTTGAGGTTACTGTGAGCTGTGACGCCATGGCACTCTAATTGAGGATGACATAGTAAGACTTTGTCTCAAAAAAAAATTATATTTAATTTGTAATTTTTTAGTTTTTGTAACCCTTGGGAAGATAAACCAACATCTTGATGCTTCAGTTTCTTGTGATAGCGAAGGGGTTATGATTTAACATTGTCATTATTAAGCTATTTTACTAAATATTGGGATGCTGTAGGATCTTTCTCTCAAGTTACCATGAATTCAAAAGAACTACCTTCTAGACTAGCCCTCCCCAATAGCACTTCATGCAATGATAGAAATATTTTATAACCTAGCCACTAGCAACACGTACTATTGGGCACTTAAAATATGTCATGCTTGAGTTGAAGAACTGAATTTTTAATTTTATTTAATTTTTAATTAAGTTAAATATAAATAGTCCCATGTGGTTAGTTGCATTGTGTTAGATAGAGGAGTTTTTTTTTTTTTGTTATTTTTTTTTTTTTGAGACAGAGCCTCAAGCTGTCACCCTGGATAGAGTGCCGTAGCATCACAGCTCACAGCAACCTCCAATTCCTGGGCTCAAGCAAGTCTCTTGCCTCCGCCTCCCAAGTAGCTGGGACTACAGGTGCCCGCCACAATGCCTGACCATTTTTTGGTTGCAGCCGACATTGTTGTTTGGTGGGCCTGAACTGGATTCGAACCCACCAGCTCAGGTGTACGTGGCTGGCGCCTCAGCCCGTTGAGCCACAGGTGCCAAGCCGACAGCGGAGTTTTAGTTTTCTGCTGCTTAGGAATTACATGACTACAGGCAACTCAATAACTTTTATGAGCTCAACTTCCATTTTTATAAAGTTAAGCTAATAGCCCATCTTACGGATTATACACAGAGTAGCACGTTACAAACAGGGTTATTTGGAGAACAAATGTAGGCATCTTTGTTCTCATTTAGGAATGAGAAGAACATTAGCTTGGACCTACCGTCTTGTGAATCTGAAAGTGGTTTTTAATATATATCTATCCTAATTAAGGTCTGCAAAACTAGTGTTTTGGAAGAGGAACTATTTTTCAATAAATAAAATCCTTCTTTTCCTTTCTACCAGTGGATTAAAAAATAGTAAATAAAAATTGTTGAAAGTCAAAGAACCACTAGTCCAACTTGGTACTCTGTTAATATCATTCCCGTTTTGGCCAGATATTAATAGGACTGTCACTTTATTAGCTTGCCTTCTCTCATAGTGGATGTTTCTTTTTAACTTATTTCTGTTAAAATCACCACCACCACCACCCCCCCAAAAAAGTTGCTGTGTTGGAAATAGTGTTTTTTAATTACTAGGCAGTTTGCCAAGAGACAGAAATGTTTACTGGTGAAAACACAGTATTGAGTCCAGGGCAGATGAGGGTCTGGTTCGAGAGTCATCTCTCCCTTTTTTGTTTGGTTTTGTTTCTTACAGAATTATGGGTTTGTAAGGAAATGCCATTTGTTTGCTTTTAAGTGAAGTGTTACACTATCAGGGACATTATGTCTCAGTGAATACCTCTTGGATGAATGAGTTTGGGTAAGAGCTAAGGTGAGGGTAGAGCCTGGTCTCTCTGGGCCTTAACCATCTCCCATTTGCTCCAGTCCATTTGGAAGTTGCTAGAAGCTCTGTTTGGTAGGTCTCTGAACTGCTACTTTGTGAGCCGAAAAAGTTTGGCTGAGATCCAGCCAGTGCCCCTTTTCCAGTACGAACTGGGAAGAGGCCTTCCTCAAGCCCCATAGTCAGCTCGCTGTCCCAGTTTGGTCACCACCCTGGATGTCTTTTTTTGTTTGTTTTTGAGACAGAGCCTCAAGCTGTCACCCTGGGTAGAGTGCTGTGGCGTCACAGCTCATAGCAACCTCCAACTCCGGGGCTCAAGCGATTCTCCTGCCTCTGCTTCCCAAGTAGCTGGGGCTACTGGTGCCAGCCACAACACCTGGCTATTTTTTGTTGCAGTTTGGCAGGGGCCAGGTTCCAACCTGCCAGCGCCCTACCCACTGAGCCACAGGCACCGCCCCTGTATCCCTAGTTTAAATGGCATTTGACAAACACCATAGGGAAGCATGTGCTCCAGGAGTGAAGCTAACTTAATCCCAGATTTGAAGCCGAGAGACAATTATGTTAGGATTGTGGCCTAGTAATCTTCTCTTTTATACCAGAAGAAAACCAGTGGGCACATCATTGCCAGGTATTTTATGTTGCTGGCTTTGACAGCTATCTGTATCCTCATCTCTCTTTCTGTTTTGGGATATGTTTTGGCAGTTTTAAGGTATGTTTCTACCTCAGTGATCAGTGAATAGCATCGTCAATTAGCCAGTTGGTAACAAATAATCAAATAGTACTGAGGTGAGGAATGAGTTGTATGTTCATGTTCTGAGTATATTCATTGTTGAATCCAAGGAATCCAACAGTGAGCTCTGTTGAACAGGCCATAGAAAGTAGCCTTCTTTTTTATTTGTATAAATTTAAGGGATACAAGTACAATTTTGTTACATGGATATATTGCTATAGTGAGGTCTGGGCTTTTAAAGTATCCATCACCCAAATAAGGTACATTGTACCTATTTAAGTACCATATTTTGTCATGTTTACTGTGCTCCTGTGTGTAGTGCATATCCATGTTTTTGGCCCAAATTTTCAGGAAAAATCTTTCATGTTAATTTTTTTTTTTTTTTGTAGTAGAGACAGAGTCTCACTTTATCGCCCTCGGTAGAGTGCTGTGGCGTCACAGCTCACAGCAACCTTGAACTCCTGGGCTTAGGCGAGTCTCTTGCCTCAGCCTCCTGAGTAGCTGGGACTACAGGAGCCTGCCACAACGCCCGGCTATTTTTGTTTTGCAATTTGGCTGAGGCCGGGTTTGAAACCGCCACCTTTGGTATATGGGGCTGGCGCCCTACTCAATGAGCCATAGGCGCCGCCCTCATGTTAATTTTTTAATTCAAATTTTTTATATTTAGGTACTTGTTTTTTGTATTGTAAAGGAATTTTAGCATTTATATTTTAGCATATTATGGTATTAGAAATATTACATAACACATAATTATAAAACACCAAAACAGATACAGACATAAAAAATTTTATGTATCCATAATGGATTTATGATATTTACCCATCATAGAAAGCAGAAAGCTCCTAGTCACTGTTAATATGAGAAACGTCATCTTCTTCAATTTCTGCCTTGGCACCTGTAGCTCAGTGGGTAGGGCACTAGCCACGTAAACCAGAGCTGGTGGGTTTTAATCCTGCCCGGGCCTGCCAAACAACAATGGCAACCACTACCAAAAAATAGCCAGACATTATGGGGAGTGCCTGTAGTCCCAGCTACTTGGAAGGCTGACGCAAGAGAATCACTTAAGCCCACCAAGAGTTTGACATTAGGGGACAGATATCTTTAACTTGACCTTCAAGTGCTGAAATTACAGGTGTTGCTGTGAGCTGTGATGCCACAGCACTTTACCAAAGGCGACATAGTGAGACTCTTGTCTCAAAAAAAAAAAAAAAAAGAACTATCATCCTCTTCAATTTCTAAATTACTGATGTTTTCTGAAGAGTCACTTTTCTCATCCTGGTAAATTTCATCATCCTCAGTTTCATCCATAGCATTGCTGATGACACTTATTTTTGAGACAGAGCCTCAAGCTGTCACCCTGGATAGAGTGCCGGGCATCACAGCTCACAGCAACCTCCAATTCCTGGACTCAAGCGAGTCTCTTGCCCCCACCTCCCAAGTAGCTGGGACTATAGGCGCCCGCCACAACGCCCGGCCATTTTTTGGTTGCAGCCATCATTGTTGATTGGCAGACCTGGGCTAGATTCGAACCCGCCAGCTCAGGTGTATGTGGCTGGCGCCTTAGCCCGTTGAGCCACAGGTGCCGAGCCCTAATGACACATTTTTTTAAATGATTTCACAAACACTTCCTTCTTGACACTAGTCCACTATTTTAGGATCCAATCACAAACCTAGGTGATGGATGGTTTCTTGATTTTACCTGTAGGTGTTAAATCAATACCAGCTGACTGCATCCGTGATGTCCACTCTTTCTTTATTAGAGCTTTAAAGGTCTTGTTTACTGAAGTTGCAGTTGGCTGGTGAGCCCACCAGTGATCACAGCAAATTAAGTTTTCAAGTCTGCTGTGATTGCCTTTGTACTTTGTGTAATATGGGCTTTTGTTGCAAGTTCTTTGTAAATTCAAAAAATATATAGTGTATTATTTTGTATAGGGATATCATTATTGCTTTTTAGAGTTACACTTTTAATGCATAAGCATAAATAAAAGAATTAAAAACATTTATATAGGCACAGAATTAGTACTATCCATGTATCCTTACTTCTCCCTCAAAAATTTGGGCAAAAATATGTGCATTATACATGGTAAAATAAGGTAGTTTCTCATCATCTACCTCTGAAATAGTCTTCCTGATACTGCTGCTGCTGCTGCTTTTTTTTTTTTTTTTTTTTTTGAGATAGGGACTTGCTCTGTTGCCTGGGATGGAGTATAGTGGCATAATCACAGTTCACTGTCACCTCAAACTACTGGGCTCAAGTGCTCTTCCTAACTCCTGAGTTGGCTGGGACTATAGTGTGCACCACCATGCCTGGCTAATTTTTTTTATTTTTTGGAGAGACAGGGTCTCCCTGGGTTGCTCAGGTCTTGAACTTCTGGCCTTAAGCTGTCCTTTCACTTCAGCCTTCCAAAGTGCTGAGATTATAGGTGCGAGGCACCAGACTCAGCTGATCTAAGTTCTTGATACAATTTAATATCTAAAAAGTAACGGTAGATGTTACATTTCACTTAATAATTGCTTCTTGAAGAATCTGAAATGTCCAAGGCCAACTACTTTTCAAGATACTAAAATTTTTTTTTTTTCAACCAGCAATAATCATACCTTGGATAAACTTCACTGGCTACTTTGCCACTGTGCAAAGCTCAAGATAATAAATTAAGAGAGAGAAGGCTATAAAGTCATTTGTTGGTGCTACTCACTGATTTTACCCAAACAATACAAATCCTAAAGAATCACATGCCCAAAGGGAGCCCTGATAAATATCTGATGATGAGGATTTTCAGTTCTTCAGTCTAGTGGGATGTGATTTGCAAAGGGACAAAGGTGATTTGGAGCTGTGCCCAAACAGATCACGTAGGCATATTGATTATGGGGCTTCAACAAGAAGAGCCTGGAAGGTCAGTCTCAAGATATCTGTCCCCTAATATTTTAACCTTTTAGAGTTCACTGTATCTGTTGACACTTAATGCAGTACAATATATTGTTTGCTCATCTCTCCTAGTCTTGAGCCTCTTTCACCATCAAGATGAGAGATTGGAGAAGCTTGGACTTCTGGGAAGGAGAAGATTTAGCATCCTTGAGTCTCCACCTCTTACATTTATTCTTGGTAGTTGGCCTTCCTGCTGGTTTGGGTGGGGGTGACAGCCTAGGCGCCAATACAGGGGTGGTGGCAAGCCTGCATACCCAAACAGGATGTGTATGAAGAGCATTTTATGACTGTTGGTTTGGATCCTTGCTTGCTGTAGAATGTGTGGGCCCCTCCTCTGACCCACCACCCAAGTTCTTTCTTTGTTTCATATGAACTTGGTTCTGGTTCTCACTGTCATGGTCAGTCCCTGGAACTGTTGACACAACTCTTTGTTGCAGGATATTTCTGTAGGTATTTTAGTGTGTCAGCTGAAAGCAGAAAGACAAAAAAACAAGTCAAGCCTAGTTAGCTCTCAGCATTTGACTCCACACACATGCTGTTTATTTTAGAAGGAAGATGATACAGAAAACAAATTACAGCAGTAACAATGCCTTAAGCTTAACAGAGCTTCTAGCAAGTGGCAAAGTGCTTTTGCTTTAATGCTGGTAATCACCCAGAGCAGTAGTTAGTATAATTGCCATTTTGCAGATGAGGATCTCACTGAACCTTATAGGGGTCATGTGATTTGTTCTCAGCCTCACAGCCACTGAAAGGCAGGCAGATCCAGTCCAGGATTTCTAGCTCCAAACCCTGTGCTAATTCCTGAAGGCTGCAGGGTGGTTCTTGTCTACCTGGGAATAGAGTCTCACTCTGTCACCATGGGTAGAGTGCCGTGGGGTCATAGCTCACAGCAATCTCAAACTCTTGGGCTCAAGAGATCTTCATGCCTTAGCCTCCCGAGTAGCTTGAACTACAGGCACCTGCCACAAAGCCCGACTATTTTTAGAGGTGGGGTCTTGCTCTTGCTCAGGCTGATCTCGCACTCCTGAACTCAAGTAATCTACCCACCTTCATTCTCCCAAAGTGCTAGATTACAGGTGTGAACGCCTGGCCTAAATCAGAGGTTCTTGATTTCTTTTATGCCATAAATTCTTCTTCGGTAATCTTGTACATTCTCTCACTAGACAGTAGCCCCAGCAAACACCCAAAATTCAGCATACAATTTCCAGGGATTCATAGTTACTCTAAAGCTGGTACAGTCCCAGGTTAAGAGCCTCCACTCAGTCTGGATGTGGAATCCTAAGAAAAGTCCTCTACCTAATGTTAGAGTCAACCCTAGACACCAGTGACATAGCAGCCTGTGCTCTTCTGTCACTCAGTGTGTGAGCACCCTTTCCCTTCTCCTGCACTGATACCTGCTGGGTACTAAAACCATTTCTGTAGCAGTCTTCCTCTGGGTGTGATAGCCATGCCTATGATACAAACAACAGGGTGTGGATTCCTTCCCAGGAATTAGGTCCTAGGTTTTAGGAAAATGGCAAAAAACCTCGATTACTTGACTCCTAGAAATATATGCATTACAGTGGTCTTGAAAGAAATTTAGGAAATTAAAACTTTATTCACACAGCCAGCAGAGTTGAAATTTTGAATTAGATAGTTGAGAAAATTTATCAAGTCCTTGTTTACTAAGTGTACTTTTTAGTCGGCACCTGATGGTAGAGAATTAACACATAAAATTCTTTCTTTCTCATTTCTTCTGTGTCTTTTGGACTAGGAAGCAATGGTTATCAAATTTAGTGGCACCAGAATCAGTGAAAGAGCTTACTAAAGATTAAAATACTTGAGGCCTGGGTGTGCCTGTGGCTCAGTGAGTAGGGCACCAGCCCCATATACCGAGGGTGGCGGGTGCCTGTAATTCCAGCTACTTGGTAGGCTGAGGCAAAAGAATTCCCTAAGCCCAAGAGCTGGAGGTTGCTGTGAGCTGAGACGCCACAGCACTCTACCGAGGGCGACAAAGTGAGACTCTGTCTCAAAAAGAGAATCGCCCAAACCCAGGAGCTGGAGGTTGCTGTGAGCCATGAAGCAAGGGCGACAAAGTGAGACTCTGTCTCTAAAAAAAACAAAAAACCCAAAAAACAAAAGAAAACAAAATAAAATAAAAAAATACTTGAGGCCTAGGAATAGATGAGCCTGCTGTACACCAGGTAATTGGGTATAGACAATTTATGAACCTATCTCCAGTGCTGGGAAAAGCCTGACTCGTTTGCTTCTCTTGAGACCTTGAACCATGTCAATGGTCAGTTCTGGAAACTCGGTGAACTGCCTACAGCAGCAGTTCTCAACCTGCAGGAACTGTATTAAAGGGCCACGGCATTAGGAAGGTTGAGAACCACTGGCCTTAGCTATGTGACAGACCAGTGTTAGGGGCAGGGGATATGGAAAAAGGCTCAGTTAACTTTGGATGAAGTTTGATTATAGACTAACTTGCTTTTCTGCTATGTTGGCCCTCTTCAAGAGAATGCTTAGAGGGAAAAGGAAAAGAATGTGTGCCTCTTAACATTTTCTCAGGTGGGATCTGAAGTCCTGCCTTCTGTCCCTTTGCCCATGTTAGAGAAAATGACAAGGCAGCATTTATTTCCAGAAGAATAGCCAGGAAAACAGGGAAAAATAAGAAAGATCAGATCAAAATAACTGTTAATATTTTTTTTGTAAACCTCACACAATTTTGAAGAGAGGGAATATCAGGGAAGAATCTATTCTGTACCCTCCTCTGCTCTCCTCACCGCTTTGCTGAAATTAAGAAAAAGACCTGAATTTTGGAATCCAGAGTCTAGTCTTCGTTCTGTAGTGGATTAGAAAGTATAGGCAAGTCGTTTATCAACTATAAAATGTAGAAAGTAATAGATACCGAGAAGCTCAAGTAAGGTAATTCCTAACTGCTCATCTTGGGGAAAACAAGGAAACCAACTGTAGCAAACGTTTTTATTTGTGTTACCCTTGGAAACTTCTTTGTCATTGTCCAGATTCATAGTCATCATACTGTTTTATTTCTACTCCTCATTCCACTTCCTCCAGTGCCCCTCGAGGACAGAGAAAGTCTCGAGTCTCACTCTGTGTCTGTCCCGGCACGTCCATCTGTTCTTCTCGCTCGCCCTGCACGGCCACCTTGGCCTCCTTCCTGTGCCTCTTTCGCGTCTCTTCATGTCTCCTCATGTTTGCCCTTGCTGTTCTCCTTGAAGACTGTCCAGGAAGCTCTTCCCCAGACAGTTGTAGAGCTCTCTCCCTTCCTTTAGATCTCTGCTCAAACGTTACCTTGTCAGAAAGTCTTTCCCTGACTACTGCATGTGAAATGGCTTCACCCTACCACTCTGTCACCCATGCCCTGCTTCATATTTCTTTGTAGTATATACCACCTCCTCCTGGGTTACATGTTTATTTGTATTATGTGTGTCTTTCTTCACTCGAGTGTAGGTTCCTCAAGAACATGTATATCTCAGCACCCAAAATGGGGTTTGATTCATGAGCTTACAAATATTTGTTAGAAGAAAAAATGAGTAATAAACTCTTGGCTGGGGGTGGTGGCTCACACCTGCAATCCTAGCATTCTAGGAGGCTGAGGTGGGAGGATCCCTTGAGCTCAGAAGTTCTCCCCCTCTGTTCAGTCCTCAATCTGTTGCAGTAAGTTTCTGTGTCTGTCAATCCACTAGCATAACTCTGAGACCACTGGCCTTGTCTTAAATATAGTAATCCTCTGGAAACTTTGCAACCATCATTTTACCCACCTTCCTCACTGTTAGTTAACACCTCTCTCTTTCTTTACACCCTTCTTTGTGAAGCTTACTCCTGGAAACAGCTTTGTCTCATCCTCTCCTGCCTCTGTCACTCTCCTCAGATTCCTTTGCTGGTCTCTCCTCATCTTCTATCCTAGAATTCTGGATTCTCTAAAGTTCAGCCTTGGGAGTATTTTCTTTTGTCTCTACTTATCATATTGTTTCATCTCTAATGATGTCCTCTTTAGTAGGTTCTCTCTCTCTCTCTCTCTCTCTCTCTCTCTCACACACACACACACACACACACACACACACACACACACACGCACGCCCATATATAGGCGTAGGAATAGGAGGCTTTGATACACAGACACATATATCCTGCTAGAACATCTCTTAATAGGATATTTCACTATCACTTCGTGTGCAGAACGTCAAAATTAAGCAGAGTCTTTGCTCACCCACCGTAAGCTTATTCTCCTGGGATGCTCTATCTGAGGGTATTAATGACACAACCATTCATTTATCCAGTGTCTCCACTTTGTTTTTTAAATGAGCTTTTGATCATTATACTAGAATAATTGTGTGAAAATGCAATTCTGACAATTTTGCAATTCCACTTATCACAATTGGTTCAGATAAGGATCATCAGTAGGTGCTAAAACCATTAGGTAATTGGTTGTTGGGAATCAGGATTTTCACATGGCTTTAAAGTGTTACCCTATAGAGTATATATTAATCACAAACAGGGAAATGCCACCTTCAAGCTGGAGATATCTGGGTATCACCTTTCAAACTTTTTGCACAATCAGTGGTTACACAGCCTGATACCATATGCCTCTTGATAATAAATACATGTTGCCTATGTAGTCTTCTTGCCAAAAATATTTAACATAAATCTAATTGTGAGGAAACAAATTCAGAGTATAGAACATTCTGCAAGACAATTAACTGGCTTAGATACTTAAAACAAATCAGTGTCATGAAAACAAAAAAGGCAGGGGTACTGTTCTAGATTATAATTAAAGAAACATCTACTGGCCGGGTATGTGGCTCATGCCTGTAATCCTAGTACTTTGGGAGGCCGAGGCGGGTGGATTACCTGAGCTCACAGGTTTAAGACCAACCTGAGCTAGAGTGAGACCTGGCCTCTATTAAAACTAAAAAAATAGCCACAAACACCTGTGGCTCAGTGAGTAGGGCGCCGGCCCCATATACCTAGAGTGGCGGTTCAAACCCGGCCCGTCCAAACCTCAACAAAAAAATAGCCGTGCATTGTGGTGGGCACCTGTAGTCCCTGAGGGTGATAAAGTGAGACTCTGTCTCTACAAAAAAAAACCTAAAACAGTAGCTGGGCATCGTAGCAGATTCCTGTAGTCCCAGCTACTTGGGAGGGTGAGGCAAGAGAATTGCTTGAGCCCAGGAGGCTGAGGTTGCTGTGAGCTGTGAGCAGTGATGCCACAGCAACTCTACTGAGGGTGATAAAGTGAGACTCTGTCTCCAAAAAAAAAAAAAAAGAAAGAAAGAAAGAAAAGAAAAGAAACAACCTCCAAATGCAGTGTGTGATTCTTTATCCAGTCTTGGGGATAAACAACCATAAAGAACATTTCAGGGGGCAGCTGAGGAAACTGAAATATGGACTGTAAATTAGATTGTTATTGTATTAACGTTAATTTTCTCAAGTGTCAATAAAGTATCTTAGTTATATAAAAGAATGTCCTTATTCTTAGGACACTTAAGCACACTGACGAACTTGGGGGTAAAGAGTCATGATTGATACCCGCAATTTACTTTCAAGTGATTCCATAAAAAAAAAAACAGTGTATGTTTACGAGAGAGTGCGATAAATATGGCTAAAAGATGACTAATGAACTTAGGTCAGGGTTATAAGACTGTTTATTATTTGTTCTTTCAATGTTTTTGTAGGTTTGAAAAACTAAAATTAGGCTCGGTGCCGGTGGCTCAAGCAGCTAAGGTACCAGCCACATACACCTGAGCTGGCGGGTTCGAATCCAGACTGGGCCCAAACAACAATGATGGCTGCAACCAAAAAATAGCCAGGCATTGTGGCAGGCACCTATAGTCCCAGCTACTTGGGAAGTGGAGGCAGGAGAATCACTTGAACCCGGGAGTTAGAGGTTGCTGTGAGCTGTGATGTCATGGCACTCTACTCACGGTGACAGCTAGAGGCTCTGTCTCAAAAAAGAAAAATCTAAAATAAAAAGGGGGAAAATCTAAATAGGGGCTGTGTGAGTGCATACACAGAGGATGAAATGGATACAAGGGAATGTATTTTACATGTAAAACATCAACTTAGAAACAACTGCCCAAACCTCTCTGTGAAGCTGTGACCCCCTCTTCCCCTCCATTAATTTGGTGGGTACACATTGATCTCAGGATATGATCCTTTTTTTTTTTTTTTTTTGAGACAGAGCCTCAAGCTGTCACCCTGGATAGAGTGCTATGGCATCACAGGTCACAGCAACTTCCAATTTCTGGGCTCAAGCGAGTCTCTTGCCTCCGCCTCCCAAGTAGCTGGGACTACAGGTGCCCGCCACAACGCCCGGCCATTTTTTGGTTGCACCCGTCGTTGTTTGGTGGGCCCCGGGCTGGATTCGAACCCTCCAGCTCAGGTGTACGTGGCTGGTGCCTTAGCCCGTTGAACCACAGGTGCCGAGCCTCAGAATATAATCCTTAATAGCACTTGAAAAATATTGTGTCGCTTCCCTCTGGTCTCCATGGTTTCTGATGAGAAAAATACTGTCATTCAAATTGTTTTTTTTCCTGGCTGCATTTAAGATTTTTTTCTTTTTGTTTAGTTCTCAAAGTTTATTTTTATGATGTATCTTGGCACAAATTTCTTATTTTAAGTTTATCTTATTTGGGATTTACTCAGGCTGTTCAATCTGTAGACTTACGTCTCTTTCCAAATTGGAAAGTTTTCAGCGATTATTTAAGTACTTTCTCAATCCTACCTTCTTTTTCTCTCTTTTAGGACTTTGGTAACATAATGTCAGATATTATGTGGACGTCCCACAGAATTCCTGGGGCTCTGTTCATTTTTTTTTTTTTCAGTATCTTTTCTGTCTGTTGTTTAGGTTGGGTAATTGCTTTTATTCTGTCTTCCAGTTCACTGATTCATTCCTCCATTATGCTATTGAGACCATCCATCCACTGAGCTTTCATTTTTTTAAATATATATTTATTTATTTGGAGACAGTCTCACTGTCACCCTTTGTAGAGTGCTGTGGCATCATAGCTCATAGCAACCACAAATTCCTGGGCTCAAGTGACCCTCTTGCCTCAGCCTCCTGAGTAGTTAGGACTATTGGTGCAAATCGTAACACCCAGCTAGTTTTTCTGTTTTTAGTAGAGATGGGGTCTTTCTTGCTCAGGCTGGTCTTGAACTCCTGAGCTCAAGCTATCCACCTGCCTCAGCCTCCCAGAGTATTACAATTACAGGGGTGAGCCACCATGCCTGGAACCCACTGAGCTTTTAATTTCAATTATTATATTTTTCATTTATAAAATTTTCATGGCTTGGCGCCTGTGGCTCAACGGGCTAAGGTACCAGCCACGTACACCTGAGCTGGCGGGTTTGAATCCAGCCTGCGCCTGCCAAACAACAATGACGGCTGCAACCAAAAGATGGCTGGGCATTGTGGCGGGCGCCTCTAATCACAGCTACTTGGGAGGCGGAGGCAAGAGACTCGCTTGAGCCCAGGAATTGGAGGTTGCTGTGAGCTGTGATGCCACAGCACTCTAACCAGGGTGACAGCTTGAGGCTCCGTCTCAAAAAAATAAATAAATAAATAAATAAAATAAAATTTTCATTTGTTGGGGGGTGCCTGTGGCTCAGTGAGTAGGGCACCAGCCCCATATATCAAGGGTGGCGGGTTCAAACCTGGTCCCAGCCAAACTGCAACAAAAAATAGCTGGGTGTTGTGGCGGGTGCCTGTAGTCCCAGCTACTCAGGAGGCTAAGGCACGAGAATCGCCTAAGCCCAGGAGTTGGAGGTTGCTGTGAGCTGGGACGCTACAGCACTCTACTGAGAGTGACAAAGTGAGACTCTGTCTCTAAAAAAAAAAAAAAAAAAGTTTCATTTGTTACTCTTTTGTATCTTCAATTTCCTTGCTAAAGGCCGGGCATGGTGGCTTACTCCTATAATCCTAGAATTTTGGGAGGCCGAGGTGGGTGGATCACCTTGAGCTCTGGAGTTGGAGATAAGCCTGAGCAAGATTGAGACCCTGTCTCTAAAAATAGCCGAGCGTTGTGGCGGGTGCCTGTAGTCCCAACTACTTAGGAGGCTGAGACAGCAGGGTTGCTTTAGCTTAAGAATTTGAGGTTATTGTGAGCTATGACACCAGGGTGACAAAGTGAGACTCTATCTCCAAAAAGAAAAAAGAAAAGAAAATTTCCTTGTTGAGACTTTCTGTTTTTTCATTTGGTTCAAGTATGGTAATAACTATTCAATGAAGCATTTAAAAAAACTTAAAAAGTTTTTTTTTTAGATATAGGCAGAGCATTGCTCACCGTAACCTAAAACTCCTAGGGTCAGGCAGTCCTCCTGCCCCAGACTCCTGAGTAGCTGGGACTAAAAGCCCAGCTAACCACTGATAAAAATTTTTGTAGAGATGGGGCCTCGCTGTGTTGCCCAGGCTGGTCTTGCACCACAGTGATCCTTCTACCTTGGCTTCCAAAAGGGCTAGGATTACAGGGATGAACCACCATACCTAGTCCATTGAAGCATTTTTTTTTTTTTTTTATCATGGCTGCTTCAAAATCTTTATCAGGTAATTCTAGCATCTGTTTTTTTTTTTGAGACAGAGCCTCAAGCTGTCCCCTTGGATAGAGTGCTGTGGCATCACAGCTCACAGCAACCTCCAATTCCTGGGCTCAAGCAAGTCTCCTGCCTCCGCCTCCCGAGTAGCTGGGACTACAGGCACCTGCCACAACGCCCAGCCATTTTTTTTGGTTGCAGCTGTCATTGTTACTTGGCAGGCCCGGGCTGGATTCGAACCTGCCAGCTCAGGTGTACGTAGCTGGCGCCTTAGCCCATTGAGCCACAGGCGCCGAGCCTCTAGCATCTGTTACCTTGGTGTTAGCATCCTTTTTTTTTTTTTTAGAGAAAGAGTCTTACTTTGTTGCCCTCGGTAGAGTACCGTGGCATCACAACTCACAGTAGCCTCAACTCCTGGGCTTAGGTGATTCTTTTGCCTCAGCCTCCCGAGTAGCTGGGATTACAGGTGCCCACCACGACGCCTGGCTTTTTTTTGTTGCAGTTTGGCCGGAGCCGAGTTCAAACCTGCCACCTTCTGTATATGGGGCTGGCATCCTACCCACTGACCCACAGGCGCCGTGCCATCTTTTGATTTTATCTTGTTGAAGTGTGTGAGGTCTTCCTGGTTCTTGATGTGTCAGATGATTCTTGATTGAAACTTGGGCATTTTTGTAAAATATTTTAAGTCTGCCGGTTTTGTTTCTTCTGTTTTAGCTGCTTTTCTCTGACACTGCTCCCATAGGGAAAGGCAGGGGTGGTACCACCTTGTTTTGACCAGATGGAGGTACAAATCCAAGTGCCCCATTTGGCAGCCATTGACATTTAAGTTGGGGGGAGCTCTTCACTGGGGATGAAAATTCCATCTCCCCATGTGGTCTGTGCTAACAGTGTTTGGAGGTGGCCTTGTTACCCCTGGATAATGGTGAAAGTCCTGATTCTCCCCCAGCCCTCCTCTGACATCGCTCAGAGGACGGGAGTCATGCCTCATTAAGCCAGGTGGGGGTGTAAGTCCAGATTCCTCACTTGGTCTCCACTTACACTTTTGGAAGCATGTTTGTTACTGACTGACAGTGGGAGTGAATACCCTAGCTTCCTGCTTGGACCTCGCTGACACCACACCATCATTATAGCTTGTAAGGGTGAAAGTCTAGACTTCCAACTTGGCCTTTTGTGAGGGGGCGTGAGGCCACCATTTTTTTCCTATGGTATTTAGAGTAGAACAGTTACTGTCTGAAAATCTTGTGCCTTGCTGTCCCTCCCTGGTTCTTTTTTTTTTATTTTGAGACAGAGCCTCAAGCTGTCACCCTGGATAGAGGGCCGTGGCATCACAGCTCACAGGAACCTCCAATTCCTGGGCTCAAGCGAGTCTCTTGCCTCCGCCTCCCAAGTAGCTGGGACTACAGGCGCCCGCCACAACTCCTGGCCATTTTTTGGTTGCAGCCATCATTGTTGTTTGGCAGGTCCGGGCTGGATTCGAACCCGCCAGTTCAGGTATACGTGGCTAACGCCTTAGCCCCTTGAGCCACAGGCACCGAGCCGTTCCTCCCTGGTTCTTTTGCTAGAGAGAACACATTTTATTGTGACTTTTCTTGTCTGTACCCATTGGCGGTTCCAGATTATCACTTTCTTTAGCCCCAAGTTTGAGATATATGAAGAAAAATACAAAACAAAATTCTAGGGAACTTAACCACTTTGTCATTCCTTGGGTACTAAGGTCCTTAGCCAGTCTGCCACCTTCTCTCTATAATTTATTTATTCTCTCATAATTTACTTATTTATTTATTTATTTTTTTAGAAACAGAGTCTCACTTTGTCGCCCTTCATAGAGTGCTATGGCATCACAGTTCACGGCAACCTCTAGCTCTTGGGCTTAAGCGATTCTCTTGCCTCAGCCTCCGGAATAGCTGGGACTACAGGCGCCCGCCACAAAGCCCAGTTATTTTTTTGTTTGGCTGGGGCCAGGTTTGAACCCACCACCCTCGGTATAAGGAGCCGGCGCCCTACCCACTAAGCCACAGGCGCCGCCCTCATGATTTATTTTTGTTTGTTTTAATGTAGACTGTCCAGAGTTTTAACTTGTATTTAGTGGGAAGACACAGAAAAATATGTCTTTTCCATCTAACCCTGAAGCAGAAGTCCATGCAGTATAGCCCAGAAAAGTTCTTTGTGAGCTGGGCCCTGCCAGCCCTGCCAGTCACATCGTCCCCACATCCTTGGTCCAGCCGTGTCAGAGTTCCTAGCGTTTCTGGAACTTGCCTTGTTCTTTTGTATCTTTGTGGTTGCGCTCTTGCTCTTCCTTGTCTGCCTATGGTGCTCCCACTCACCTCATTCTGTCTCTGTAAGATCTCCCTGGGCAGGTCACACACTGTTTCCTCAGGTGGAATTTTGCCTCTTGTGTCCTTTGTAGCATCTTAAATTACCTCTAGTATTATATCTTGGATGGTAACTGTTTGTCTCTTTGCCCCTTCAAGTCTATTCTTTGTCCAGCCCTCATCTGTCTATCCTTGTCATCAGTAACTAGCATAAGTGCTTACTTGAGAATTGCTTGTTGGATAGGTAGATGGATGGCTATATTTCTAGTTTCCTACCCAGTTTGTTAAATATGTTTCTTCCCATACACACAGCCCTCACTGATGCACTCTGTATGTGTCTGTTGCTTCCATAGTGGAAGAAGAAACTCAAGGCTCACAGAGAAGAAACACAGAGGCTCACACCTGTAATCCCAGCACTCTGGAGGCTAAAGGAGATGGATTGCTTGAGTTCAGGAGTGTGATACCACTCTAAGCAAAAGCAAGACTCCGTCTCTACTAAAAATTAAAAAAGTAGCCAGGGCGGTGCCCATAGCTCAGTGGGTAGGGTGTAGGCCACATACTCTGGGACTGGTGGGTTTGAACCCCTCCCAGGCATGCTAAATAACAATGACAGTTGCAACAACAACAACAAAATAGCTGGGTGTTGTGATGAGCACCTGTAGTCCCAGCTACTTGGGAGGCTGAGGCAAGAGAATTGCTTAAGCCCAAGAGTCTGAGGTTGCTGTGAGCGGTCATACCACGGCACTCTACCCAGAGCGACAGCTTGAGACTTTGTCTCAAAAAAAAAAAAAGAAAAATGTAGCCAGTGTTGGACACCTATAGTCACAGCTACTTGGGAGGCTGAGGCAGGAGGATCGCTTCAGCCAAGAGTTTGAGGTTGCTGTGAGCCATGACACCAAGGTACTCTACCCAAAGGGGGTAACAGTAAGACTATCTCAAAAAAAAAAAAAAGAAAGAAAGAAAGAAAGAAAGAAAAATAAGAAAAAGAAACTCAACAGATTTGCCTGAAAGGCTGCTTGGACTAGGGCACTCGGGTGACATCTATTAACTGTATTATGTTCATAGCCTTTGAATTCCTCTGAATAGAGAATTGTTTGTTTGGTTGTTTGTTTTTTCTTTTCAAAATAATTTAATTAATGATCTTTGCAGTTTTTCATGGCACACCAGTTGAAAAATCATTGCTCTAGAAGATGGAGAATAGTGAAGAATGAAATAGATATGATCTTTCCCCTCATGGAGCTCACAGGCCAGCCACATCTCTTTCTTGCCTGTTTGGGGAAGACTGGGGTGGTGTTGGGCCCTGGTGGGGGCAGGCTGAGGAGGTGATGGAGGGAAGAATAGAGAATTGTTGATGAGCTTCTGGCATATTAAGGATAGGAACCCTTTTTTTTTTTTTTTTTAAGACAAGAGTCTCATTTTGTCCCCCTTGGTAGAATGCCATAGCGTTATAGCTCAGAGCAACCTAAAACTCCTAGGCTTAAGTGATTCTTTTGCTTCAGCCTCCCAAGTAGCTGGGACTGCAGACACCTGCTATTTTTAGAGACAGTGTCTTGCTCTTCTTGCTCAGGCTGGTCTCGAACCAGTGAGCTCAGGTGAGCAATCAGTGAGCAATCCACCCTTCTCGGCCTCCCAGAGTGCTAGGATTATAGGCGTGAACCACCATGCTCAGTGGAACCACTTTTTTTTTTTTTTTTTTTTTTGAGACAGAGCCTCAAGCTGTCACCCTGGGTAGAGGGCCGTGGCATCACAGCAATTCCTGGGCTCAAGCGAGTCTCCTGCCTCTGCCTCCCTAGTAGCTGGGACCACAGGCACCCGCCACAACCCCAGCCATTTTTTTGGTTGCAGCCGTCGTCGTTTGGCAGGCCCGGGCTGGATTCGAACCTGCCAGTTTAGTTGTACGTGGCTGGCGCCTTAGCCCGTTGAGCCACAGGCGCCGAGCCGGAACCACTTTTTTTAAATGACAGCACCTAATAAAGTGACATTTATACCTAGGCACCTAATATATGTTCCCTAATGATAATAATGAGGAAATGAGGCTTGATGGTGAATTGCTGTTATTCCCTGCTGAGAGGCATTTCCAGAACTGATTTGTGAATCTTAGAAGACTCACTTGCCTGCATGTTTAAGTAAATACGGCGCTAGTGAGGGGAGAAAGCTGGTTTGGTGTTCTAGATTTCTGAGACAAGTTGGTTTACTCTTCAGTGCCAGAGTAAATCAAGACCAACCTGACCCTGGGCCCTGTACTGTGAGCACAGATACTGCAGGCACAGGGTTGCTCTGAGTACAGTGCTGAGTTCTCCCTCCAAATGGATGCCAATATATTTTTTAAAAGGAAATGGACAAGGTTTTCCTCTTTCTATTTCTTTAATTCATAAATGACCTCAGTTAATTCAGACAGTAAATGGGCCAGGGGAGAAAGGAACAAAATAGTAACTGGTAGCTGTAACCAGTCAGGACAAGCCCCACATCTGGAATTGAAACTGTGATGAAGAGCACCACACCTCTTGGCCACTTGAGTTCATTTGATTCCTGGGGGGCCTCGGTCGTTTTTCCTTTCAGTGCCTGCTGCATACTTCCCTTTGTCACACAAAGCAGTGTAAGAACTCCAGTGGCACCAGCTACCCTGGGGGGGGGGACGGTGGGGCAGAAAGGGTAAAGAACTGCCCTCTGAAATTCATTTTTTTGAGACAGAGCCTCAAGCTGTCGCCCTAGGTAGAGAGCTGTGACATCACAGCTCACAGCAACCTCCAAGTCCTGGGCTTAGGCCATTCTCTTGCCTTAGCGTCCCGAGTAGCTGGGACTGCAGGTGCCTACCACAATGCCCAGCTGTTTTTTCGTTGTAGTTGTCTTTGTTGTTTAGCAGGCCCGGACTGGATTTGAACCCGCCAACTCTGGTGTATGTGGCTGGCGCCTTAGCCGCTTGAGCTACCGGTGCTGAACTGAAACTGTATAATTACAACACACATAGCTGTTATGTTTGCCTTGGTCTTTTGGAGCTTCTCTTTACAGAGACTGCCTTCTACAAGTTTCTGGGAAAATGAATTTTTTTGTCTGTTTGTTTTGAGACAGATTCTTGCTGTGTTGCCCAGGCTGGAGTGCAGTGGCATCATCATAGCTTACTGCAGCCTCAAACTCCTGGGGTCAAGTGATCCTCCTGCATCTAGAGTAGCTGGGACTACAGGAATGCCTGACCTCACCCAGCTAATTTTTCCATTTTTGGTGGAGGCATGGTCTCTATTACTCAGGCTGATCTTGAACTAGCCTTCCAGAGTGCTGGGATTACAGGTATGAATTGCTGTACCCTACTCAAAGTTTAATTTTGAGTTAGTAATATCCTGGCTCTTCCTGGCAAAGCTGTTAAGGCAGCAAGGAAGGGGAGGGAATGGAGTCCAAGATGAATGCAGTCCTCTTAGTTGGACACATATTTAATGGGTTAACTTTGAGTCTTTTGTTTTCTCCCACTATTAGCAGAGGCTTAAGCTTGGAAGCCTGTTTTCTACCTTGCTCTGCTCCCTTGTGTCTCCTGGAAGCTTGAAGCAATTTTGAGTTCCCATAGTCATTCGCTCCTGTATCAAGAAGGTCCACGACTACCTGCGTCATGCTTCTATCTCCTTCATTAGGCTTCCCTCCACAGTGTGGCTTTTTTTTTTTTTTAAGAGACAGAGTCTCACTTTATGGCCCTGGGTAGAGTGTCTTGGTGTCACAGCTCACAGCAACCTCCAACTCCTGGGCTTAAGTCATTCTCTTGCCTCAGCCTCCCAAGAAGCTGGGACTACAGGCACCCGCCACAACACCCGGCTGGGTTTGAACCTGCCACCCTTGATATATGGGGCCGATGCCCTACCTACTAAGCCACAGGTGCCACCTACAGTGTGGCTTTTTTTTTCCAGGCAGAACACACTCAACATTTATTAAGTTTGTCATCCTGTATTGGGTGCAGTTCATGGTGCATTAAGACAATTGCAGTAGTCACATCAAAGATCACTGACCACAAGTCACCGTAAGAGATATAATAATAATGAAACAGTTTAAAATACTATAGGAATTACCAAAATGGGACACAGAGATGTGATGTGAGCATATGCTGTTGGAAAATGGCACCAACAGACTGATCAACAAGGCAATGCTACATACCTCCACTTCATGTTTTTTTTCTTTTTCTGGATTAATCTAAGAGTACACAAACGATTAGGTTACATTGTTTGCATTTGTTATAGGTAAAGGCCAGTTGTGTTTGAGTCCTTCACCCAGGAGGTGTGCTATCTACCGCTGCATTGTACCTGTTAGGTGGGAGTTCACCAAGCTGCTTCCCCTCCTTTCCCTTTTTTAAATTTGTGTTTTGCTCTCTTGTGGGCCTGTAGTTGTTCACCTACTAGTTTCAAATTACTATTGAATACATGGGATGCTTGCTTTTCTGTTCTTGAGATACTTTATTAAGGAGAATGTTCTTCAACTCCATCCAGATAAATACAGAAGATGTAAAGTGTCCCATCTTTTTTATGGCTGAATAGTATTCCATGGTATACATATATTGCAGTTTATTAATCTATTCATGGGTTGATGGGCACTTGGGTTGTTTCCTAAAACTGCTTTATAAAAATTTGAGTACAAATATCTTTTTGATAAAATGATTTTTTTTCTTCTGGGTAGATACCTAGTAATGGGATTGCAGGATCAAATAGAAGATCTACTTTTAGCTCTTTCAGAATTCTCCATACTTCTTTCCAAAAAGGCTGAATTAGTTTGCAGTCCCACTAATAGCATATAAGTTTTTCCTTCTCTCCCCACCCACCCCAGCATCTGCAGCCTTTGGGACTTTGTGATGTGGACTGTTCTATCTGTAGGGGGTTAGTAATATCTCACGGTAGTTTTTTTTTTTTTGCGGTTTTTGGCGGGGACTGGGTTTGAACCTGCCACCTCCGGCATATGGGGCCAGCGCCCTACTCCTTGAGCCACAGGTGCTGCCCCTCAAGGTAGTTTTGATTTGAATTTTTCTGATGATCAGGGACAATGTGCATTTTTCCATGTGTGTGTTGGCCATTCTTCTGTCTTCTTGGGAGAAGGTTCTGTTCATATTTCTTGCCAGTGATTAATTGGGTTGTTTGCTCTTTCCTTGTTGCTTTGCTTGAGTTCTTTGTAGATTCTGGTTATTAGATATTTGTCAGATTTGGAACCTGCGAATATCTTATCACATTCTGAAGGTTGTCTAGTCTACATGTAGCAATCAACAGATTAAACACAATCCCCATTAAAACATTCCCAAATTAAGTTTAAAGAACTTAAAAAAATAGTTCTTATTTTTGTATGGAATCGGGAAAAAAACCCAAATAGCCAATGCAATTGGGGGGGGGAGGGGGCAGAATCTCACTCAGTTGCCCTGGAGTTAAGTGCCATGGTGACATATCTCACAGCAACCTCAGACTCTTGGGTTCAAGTGATCCTCTTGCCTTAGCCTCCCAAGTAGCTGGGACTACAGGCCCCCACTATGACACTCAGTTACTTTTAGAGATGAGGTCTCGTTCTTGCTCGGGGTGGTTTTGAACTCCTGAGCTCAGACAATCCACCCACCTTGGTCTACCAGAGGCAGTGCAATTCTAAGAATTAAAAACAAATCTGGAGGCATCATGTTACCAGACTTCAGATTATGCTACAAGTCTATAATGATCAAAATAGTATGGTATTGGCATAAAAATAGAGATATAGATCTATGGAACAGAATAGAGAAATTAGAGATGAAACCAGCTTCATACTGCCATCTGATCTTCAGTAAACCAAATAAAAGCGCACACTGGGGAAAAGAATCCTTATTTAATAAATAGTGCTGGGAAAATAGGTTAGTCACATGTAAAAGACGGAAACTTTACCTCTACCTCTCACCACTTAGAAAAATGAACTCATACTGGATAAAAGGTTTAAGTCTAAGACATGAAACTGTAAAAATTGTAGAAGAATGTGGGAAAAACTTTTAACAGTATCGGTTCGGCAAAAGATTTTATGAAGAAGACCCAACTGCAATTGCAGCAACAGTAAAAATAAATAAATGGAACTGTCTATATTCTGGGAGGTTGAGGCAGGTAGATTGTCTGAGATTCGGAGTTTGAGACTAGCCTAAGCAAGAGGGAGACCCCTATCTCTATTTAAAAAATTGGGGAAAGGCCTGGCATGCATAGTTCAGTGGTTAGAGTGCCAGCCACATACTCCGGGGCTAGCAGGTTCGAACCTGGCCTGGGCCTGCTAAACAATGACAACTACAACAAAAAAAATAGCCAGGCCTTGTGGTGGGCGCCTGTAGTCCCAGCTACTTGGGAGGCTGAGGCAAGAGTATCACTTAAGCCCAAAAGTTTGAGGTAGCTGTGATGCACGGCACTCTACAGAGGGCAACATAGTGAGAGCCTGTCTCAAAAAAAAAAAGGGGATGGGGGTGGGGAGGAAGCTTTTGCACAGCTAAGGACACAATAAACAAAAGAAATACACAGCATGGCTTTTAAAAAAGCCGGTTGGACACACAGGTAGTCCTCCTGACCTCAAACCCCAGAGCACCGAGTATTTAGTGTCCCCACCCCATCTCTCTTCATGTAAACCTAACAGTTGCCCAACAGGAAGTCCTGACAGAATCCTGAAGGAAGAGGGGTCAGTGCTCCTCTTCCTCCTCCTTTCAGCTAGCAGGAGTGGCGATTGGAATTGCTGAATTGGGCTGGGCATGTGGCTTACGCCTATAATCCTAGGACTCTGGGAGGCTGAGGTGGGTGGATTGCCTTAGCTCACAGGTTTGAGACCAGCCTGAGCAAGAGTGAGACCCCCATCTCTAAAAATTGCTGGGTGTTGTGGTGGCGCCTGTAGTCCCAGCTACTCGGGAGGCTGAGGCAAGAGAATCACTTGAGCTCAAGAGTTTGAGGTGGCTGTGAGCTGTGTATGATGCCACAACACTCTACCCAGAGCAACAAAGTGAGACTCTGTCTCAAAAAAAAAAAAAAAAAAAAAAAGGATAGAAATTGCTGGATTACAATTTCAGAGGGTCTTTCAGAAATTCTGGGAGGTGTACAGGTTCTTACTCTACTGGAGAAAATGAGACCCAGGAAGCAGTCGTATCCATGCCAGGGCAGTAGTAATTGCTAGAACCCAGTACTAGAACACAAATGTCTTGACTTTGGTGATAAGAGTCAGAATTCTGGCTATTCAGATGCAAGTTTAGAGCTCTGTCACAGAATCCTCTCCCATCACTAGTCATTGTGTGTCTGTTTCTTATGGAATATTCATTAATTCCTTGCATGAACAATTTTTTTTTTAAACAGAGTCTCACTCTGTGCCCTGAGTAGGGCAGTGTGGCCTCGTAAGTCACAGCAACCTCAAACTCCTGGGCTTGAGCAATCCTCTTGCCTCAGCCTCTCAAATAGCTAGGACTGTAGGCATATGCCACCATGCCCAACTGTGCATGGACAATTATCGATGGTATATTTTGTGCCTGGTACTCTTGGCAGTGGGGATATGGTGGGAAGCAAAAGAAAAAGATAAAACCCCAGCTGTGCTCTGATGGGGTTGTATTGTAAAGGTAGGAGACTGACAGTAAACAATTAAGAAAAATACGTAGTATATCTATAAAGAATGCCAAGATGAGGCCAGGTGCGGTGGCTTGCTCCTGTAATCCTAGTACTCTGGGAAGCTGAGGTTGGGTGGATTGCCTGAGCTCACAGGTTTGAAACTAGCCTGAGCAAGAGGGAGACCCCGTCTCTAAAAATAGCTGGGTGTTGTGGCAGTCCCAGCTACTCAGGAGGCTGAGGCAAGAAAATCGCTGGAGCCCAAGAGTTTGAGGTTGCTGTGAGCTATGACGCCACAGGGCTCTACTGAGGGTGACAAAGTGAAACACTGTCTCAAAAAATAAAAAGAATGCCAAGATGGTGGATAGTGCTAGGAGAAAAGTCAGGCAGCTGAAGAAGCTGGAGTGGGGTGGGGATGAGATGGACAGCTGTTAAGTTTTCTCTTGGTGCTTTGTGCTAATTGTTCCATTCAGGCTTTTTATTCCCAGTGGTTTTTTTGTACCCAGTACAGGTTCCTGTAGAGAAGGGCTTTTGGAGACTTACTTTGGAATTGAACCCACTTTACACAGTAGAAGCAGGTGGAGGGGGCTTCTATTAACTCACTGAAATGCCCAAGACTTGCCTGTTTGAGAACTGGGACAGCTTGACAGTGCCTGGGATCGCTCTGGTAGGGAGCCTGTTCTGGTTTTTCTTAGACATTATTTGTGAAATCTAGAGTTCCCTCTACTGTTAGAAGATGGGATTGGCATGCAGTGGAATTTTTAAGACTAGTTTCTTTTTTATCTTAAGTTTTAAAAAAATTAAAAATAAAATTACTGCTGGCACATTTGAAGTTTTCTTCTGGGACTTCTGTTGCTGAGGCCCAGCCCCCACTGAAGGGAAGAATGGGGAGGAAGCACAAATACCCAGGCAGGATAGGGTCATATCTGTGCTCTTGCTACTTTTAGCAGCTCTTTACCCCTGTACTCCTACCACAGCTAGAGGCCTAGCAAAAGTTATCTCCCAGCACAGTTTCACAGCTGTTCTGAAATTCTAGGGCAACAGAAGTGAAACTGACCACAGTCTTGTAAATTTCTCTCTTATTGATGTTTTTCCCTACTTGGAGTGAGTCAGGCCTTTCCTTCATCCTTAAATTGTTTGTCCTTACAGCCAAGTTTTCAGATGTTTGTGCATGATGCATTGTTTCTGGAGGGCCTTGGTTTGGTCTCCCCGTATAAGCATTGCTTGCAGGAGTTGAGAGCTGCAGTCTGTGTGGTGGTATCCCCAGAATAGAGCTGAGCCCTTCTCATCAGCTGTCCGTGGTATGTGTTCCTTCACTAGGGTCAGCCATGTGCCTGCTGTGAAGTTCTTTTAGTCCTTAGAGATGAAATTCAAGTTAACTTTAGCAACCCTTATGAAAAGTAAAGAAGGAAATGGCACCTGACTGGACATACGAATTTATCTTTCTGGTTTAACTGTCCCACTGAAACAATTTGGCCACTTTATGATTCCTAATGAAGTTGAAGAAGCTCAGCTACCCTGGCATGCAGCCCTGCCGCTCTCTGTGCATAGGTCTCCCTCCCTAGGGTAACATGAGGCCCAACAGACATTCTTGGTGGCTTGACTGATAAGGGCCGTTTGTTGGGCAGTCCAGTAATGGTCCAGGGTATTTTTTTTTTTTTTTTGAGACAGGGTCTCAAGTTGTCACCCTGGGTACAGTGCTGTGGCATCACAGCTCACAGCAACCTCCAATTCCTGGGCTCAAGGGAGTCTCTTGCCTCCGCCTCCCAAGTAACTGGGACTACAGGTGCCCGCCACAACGCCCGGCCATTTTTTGGTTGCAGCCATCTTTGTTGTTTGGCGGCCCAGGGCTGGATTCGAACCTGCCAGCTCAGGTGTACGTGGCTGGCGCCTTAGCCCATTGAGCCACAGGCGCCGGGCCCGTCCAGGGTATTTTTTAAAGTTATATTTCATGGGTGTGCTTTATAGAGCTCAAGCTTAGGCAGTGACTATTCCCATTGGGAATCATGAAGTAACCAAAACTGTTTTGAAGGAGTAGCTGAACTATAAAGATATATGCTTACTCAGGTGTCATCGCTGTCTTCACTTCTGCTGATATTAATAGCACTGCTAAAATTAACTTGAACGTAAGATGCTTTCTTCACTGAAAATTGTAGCAATACATATGATGCTTCACCATAAGGTAATTCTTTTATGGTTCTTCTCTCAACAGCTTTGAAAAGCCCAGCTGCATTTCATGAGCAGAGAAGGAGCTTGGAGCGGGCCAGGGTAAGGCACTTTTCTTCCCCCAAGGTTTCCCGAAGAGCATTTTCAGAGCTCATTGCATTGCTGGTTATATTTCCTTCCAGTTCAGCAGGTCTCTAGGGTCAGCCTTGGCCTCACAGTTTTTATTTTTTTTTATTTTTTGAGACAGAGCCTCTAGCTGTCACCCTGGATAGAGTGCTGTGGCATCACAGCTCACAGCAACCTCCACTTCTTGGGCTCAAGCGAGTCTCTTCCCTCCACCTCCCAAGTAGCTGGGACTACAGGCGTCCGCCACAACGCCCGGCCATTTTTTTTGGTTGCAGCCGTTAATTGTTGTTTGGTGGGCCCAGGCTGAATTTGAACCTGCCAGCTCAGGTGTATGTGGCTGGCGCCTTAACCCGTTGAGCCACAGGCACCGAGCCGGCCTCACAGTTTTAAACAGAAACTTCATCCCTGCTCTCAGCCACCTCCCAGGGCAATGATATGGAACATGACTGGAATGAAGTTTCTTCTTTAGTGCATTTAAGAATATGATCCTCCTTCCCTGAACCTTGCTTTGGAGACCACAAGTGTTTCCCCATCTTCGCTTATATTTCCCTCTTATAGATGTTAGCCATGGGAAAGCTTCCTGATCCAGGGCTATATTGCCCATACTTCTGCAGAAGCAGGAAACCTCCCAGTCTCTGTCTATCTAGAGCACCTCGTGTTCACTTGACCCTTGTAGAAAGCAGAAGCTGGCCCACACTCTGAGCCCAGGTTTGCTACTGTAGCACCTTTCTGGTGTTTCCATCCCACTCTCAGTTTCAGTTCCCCAGGGGCCTTTGGGGGAATATTCTGCTGTTTATTGTGGGCAGAGTTGAGGAAGTTGCCAAAAGTTGCTTCGCATTCCAGCCCCCTTTACTTTTTTCTTTTACATTAAGACAAGGAAAGAGAACCCCCTGAAATGAAGGGTGGAGGGCCATGGCTCCTGGAAAACCCACAGCTCTTTTAGAGACTGGGAAATACTTCACCTCTAAGACTTTTCTTACTTTGTTCTGTTTTTTCCCCCTTAGAAAATCATGATTAATGCTTAGAGTGAGTGGGAAGAATGAGGTCACAGGCATTGGGAGCCAAAGCAGTAAGGAGTGGCCACAGGGGAGGGAGAGGCGTTGCCTGTGCCACCCAGGCCCCATCTCCTGCTGCTTCTCACACAGGCATGGGGCAAGTGAGAACTAAGTAGAACAGTTATTGTTTCATTGAGCACATTAGCTCTTATGAATTAGGTGTTGTTATACTCATTTTGTAGATGTGGCTGAGAGGCATCTTGCCCAACCAAGTGGCAAAGCGGGGACTCAAATCCTGGTTTGTAGATTCTAGGGTTTTTTTTAATTTTTGTTTTTGAGACAGAGTCTCACACTGTGTCGCCCTTGGTAGAGTGCCGTGGCGTCACAGCTCACAGCAACCTCCAACTCTTGGGCTTAAGTGAGTCCCTTACCTCAGCCTCCCAAGTAGCTGGGACTGCAGGTGCCCACCACAATGCCTGGCTATTTTGGTTGCAGTTGTCATTGTTGTTTAGCAGACCTGGGCTGGATTTGAACCTGCCAGCTCTGGTGTATGTGGCCAGTGCCCTTAGCTGCTGAGCTACAGGCGCTGAGCCCAGTTTTTCTTCTTTAAGTAAAATAATTTTACTTTCTAACACATGGTAACCATATACATCCAATACGTAGTTATCTTGCACATCTGTTCACAAATGACTTTCAGATCCCAGTAACTACTTTCACATTTAAGCATGTACTAAAAATTATCTTAGTTGATATATGAAAAATGAATATACTGGATTGGGTGTAGCAGAATTTGCTTTAGTTAATTCTAAAAATTTAAAGAATTGAAAAGCTGGCTGCTTTGCATTTCGTCCTTTCAGATGAATAGGATATAATACTATCAGCTTTTCTTTTTCTTTTTTTTAGAGATAGAGTCTTACTTTATCGCCCTCAGTAGTGTGCTGTGGCGTCACACAGCTCACAGTAACTTCATCTCCTGGGCCCAGGTGATTCTCCTGCCTCAGCCTCCCATAGCTGGGACTACAGGCACCCGCCACAATGCCCAGACATCCCTTTGTTGCATTTTGGCTGGGGCCGGGTTTGAACCCACCACCCTCGGTATATGGGGCCAGTACCCTACTCACTGAGCCACAGATGCCGCCCTACTATCAGCTTTTATTCCTGAGAAATCTCATTTGTTCTTCTGGCAGTGGAGCCAGTCACCCAAGTCTGCTGGTGCTATGCAGGTGCCTCCATGTGGTGGTGGAGGAGCAGCCTCAGGGCCACACTTGGAGGGACTCTGAGACACTGTGTGTTTCTACAGCTGAGTCCTTTTTCATAAGTTTTCTTAGACACTAATGCTGTCCCATGGTCATGAATGCTTTTAATGGTATCAGTTGCAAAGTCCTTATCTTTTTTTTTTTGGAGACAGAGTCTTACTTTGTCACCCTCAGTAGAGTGCCATGGTGTCATAGCTCAGAGCAACCTCAGAGTCTTGGACTTAAGTGATCCTCTTGCCTCTCCTGAGTAGCTGGGACTACACGTGCCTGCCACAATGTCTGGCTATTTTTTTTTTTAAGAGATGGGTTCTCGATCTTGGTCAGGGTGGTCTCCAACTCTTGAGCTCAAGCAGTCCACCTGCCTTGGCCTCCCAGAGTACTAGGATTACAGGCGTGAGCCACTGTGTCCGGCCTATTTTATTTTATTTATTTATTTTTTAATACTATTTTATTTATACTCAAGTATGAAAAAAGTGGCTATACTATCATGTTTACAAACATACTGGTATTAGAAACAGAATTCAGTAACAAATCATTATTTAAATTTTATAAAGAACACATGAACATTATAGAAAGCAGAATTGGGGGAAAACCATTACCTATAATTTTCATTAAAGAGCAGCACTCTTTAAAAATAATCAAATCAATTAGTAATATTCACCTGTACTGCAAAATAATATGTACAAAGGAAAGTTAGTGATTGTACTGATTTTATTACTTTTACTAAGCCATTTCATTTTTCTCACACTCAGTGCAAAGAAATAAAACATAATCTGAAGAAAAATATGTCCTTATCATTATTCACGTAAAAAGAGTCGGCTTCATTCTGCAGGGGTGGGCATACTGTACAGTAGGGAACACTTCATGGCTCAAGTGGATCAATGCACCATTTTGGTTCTGACCTACTGAATAGAATCTCATCCATATCTGGTGACTGTAACTCCATGGGAGCTGTGATAGAGTGAACCATTTTTGTGGTATTCCCAGATCTCACTGAATAAGAAAAGACCCTATACAAGAAAATATAACAATCAATCTGTCTATAAATTATATCTTTAAGGTCTTTAGTATAAGGTGGAAAAGGGGGCCCTTTCTGGAGGATATGGATGAAAGTATTACTATGATCTAAAGACTGTTAGTTTGATATTATGTTGCTATAATGAACATAAAGTACACATTGAAATCACTGTCAGATTAAGAAACTTCCACAACTTGTCTCAATTCTTCAAATAATGGAGCAAGTTCCTTTTCTAGGCTGACAATTAGTCCTGTATTGGCATGGCTGCTGGATCTGAAACTTACCACTAGAGGTAACGGATTAAATTGAACCACCTGGTAGGTTTTATAGTAACAGATGATACTTTTATTTTTTTATTTTTTACTTTTGCCTTTTTTTTTTTAGAGACAGAGTCTTACTTTGTCACCCTTGGAAGAGTGCCGTGGCATTACAGCTCACAGCAACCTCCAACTCCTAGGTTTAGGCGATTCTCTTGCCTCCGCCTCCCAAGTAGCTGGAACTACAGGTACCCACCATAACGCCTGGCTATGATTTTGTTGCAATTTGGCCGGGGCCAGGTTTAAACCCACCACCCTCAGTATATGGGACCAGTGTCCTACTCACTGAGCCACAGGCACCGCCCAGTGATACTTTTATTTTTTGAAAGTCCAAGTTTGCTTCCTTGGTCTGTTGCAAGGGCAAAAGTAGATAGGAAACCAGGTCTCAAAGCATGTTCTGGAGCATTATCATTGGCTACTTTAATAACAGGTACTCCATCTGTATCAGACACAATAGCATGGAGTCCTTCAACACTTTGTAACTTTTTATACAGGAATCGCTTTAGGTCATCTGCCCTGATGAACCCCTTACTCCCGTAGGATCAATCTCCATGCCTGGGTTTCTGGTCTGCCCGCTTCTCTCTGCTGTCACTTCAGGGACAGCTTCAAAGACAGGGTCCTCTACAAGCCGCTGTCACATGACTCTTGACCTAGTCTATTTTATTTTTTTTGAGATGAAGTCTTGTTCTGTCACCCTGGGTAGAATACAGTGGTGTCACCATAGCCCAAGGCAACCTCACACCTCTGGGCTCAGGTGATCCTCCTGCCTCAGTCTCCTGAGTAGCTAGAACTACAAGCACTGGCAATGCTTGGCTAGTTTCTCTATATTTTTATTTTACTTTTTTTGAGATAGTCTCACTTTGTCACCCTCAGTAGAGTGCTCTGGCATAATGGCTCAGAGCAACTTCAAACTCTTAGGCTCAAGTGATTCTCTTGATTTTACTTTCTAACACATGGTAACCATATACATCCAATATGTAGTTATCTTGCACATCTGTTCACAAATGACTTTCAGATCCCAGTAACTACTTTCATATTTAAACATGTACTAAAAATTATCTTAGTTGATATATGAAAAATGATTATACTGGATTGATTGTAGCAGAATTTGCTTTAGTTAATTCTAAAAATGTAAAGGTTTGAAAAGCTGCTGCTTTGTATTTCATCCTTTCAGATGAATAGGATATAATACTATCAGCTTTTCTTTTTTCTTTTTTCTTTTGTTTAGAGATAGAGTAGCTGGGACTACAGGCACCCACCATAACACCTGGCTATTTTTAGAGATCCTGTGCTATTTTTATTTTTGCTCTTGCTCAGGCTAGTCTTGAACTCTGTGAGCTCAAGCAATCCATCTGCCTTGGCCTCCCAGAGTATAGTTTTTCTGTTTTTAGTAGAGATTGGGTCTCGCTCTTGCTCAGGTTGGTCTCAAACTCCTGAGCTCAGGCGATTCTCCTGCCTCGACCTCCAAGAGTGCTGGGATTATAGGTGTGAGCCACCGTGCCCAGCCTATTCCAGATATTTTCTTAATCAGTACAGTATTATGCCTCAGCCTTGGCCACTGTACAGAACTTCAAGTGGTTCAGATAACATGGCTCCCTGTGATGCCTGTGAAGACCCGCAGTGCCCGACACCTGCTCTACCATATAACCGAGGCAATACCTCTCCTCCTCCAGATGGGGTTGCAGATCCATAGCCCAGAGCTACTTTAAACCTTCTCCTGGAGAGCTCAGCCCCCCGCCTCCACCCATGGGCTGGTACAGAGCTGCCCAGCCAGAGCACTGAGGCAGCAGATGGCCAGGGTGAGGACCAGTATTGGCCTTTACTAGATACAACATGTTTACATACGCATTTCCTGCTGGTCTTTGTCTTACCCTGTACTGTCTTATTCTTTGCTGGTGTTGACTCACTAATGTTCAGATGTTCTCAGCATTTGAAAAATACCTGTGTAAAAGTTAAGAGTACAGGCTTTGGAGTCAGATCTGGGGTCACTATACAGTATAATTAATCTTGGGTCACTATACAGTATAATTAATCTTGGGAGTAGAGTGACTCTGTGACTATCGAAGGAATGGTTTAATTTGCCCACAGTCAATAAATGTAGAAATGAGGACATTGGACTTTGAGGAACTACAGCTAGGACCACTGTGTCAAAATTAGTATTCCATTTGGCATCCTCTCAAAATGAATGAAAAATGCTCATGAGATCCTGCAGGGCTAAATTTTTTTTTTTTTTTTCCAGTTTTTGGCTGGGGCTGGGTTTGAACCTGCCACCTCTGGCATATGGGGCCTGCGCCCTACTCCTTTGAGCCACAGACACCACCCTGCAGGGCTAAATTTTTTGAAACAGGATATAAAATTCTATGTAGTATGATTGAAACTCTGCAAAATTAAACCTCTTCTGCATGGAAGAATGACTAGAAACAAATATCTCCAAAATAGCGGATAATTAAAAAATGACTTTATTGGTTTGTTTCCTAATTTTCCGAAGGTTTTTTTTTTTTTTTTTGAGACAGTGTCTTACTTGGTCACCCTTGGTAGAGTGCTGTGGCATCTTAGCTCACAGCCTCATAGCATCCTCAAACTCTTGGGTTCAATTGATTGTCTTGCCTCAGCCTCCCAGGTAGGTGGGATTACAGGCGCCCACCACAGGGCCCATCTTTTTTTTTAGAGACTGGGTCTCGTTCTTACTCAGCCTATTCTGGTCTCAAATTCCTGAGTTCACCCACCTGAGCCTCCCAGAGTGCTAGGATTACAGCCATGAGCCACTGTGTCTGGCGTTACTTTTTAAAAACAAACAAACAAAGCCTCTGTGTGTTGGCCAGCTTTTGTAGTATAGTGGTGTGATCCCAGCTCACTGTAACCTGAAACTCCTTGGCTAAGAAGATCTTCATCCTCCCGGCTCAACCTCCTGAACAGCTGAGAGCACAAGCATGCATAACCATGCCCAGCTAATTTTTTTTATTTTTATTTTTGTAGTTTTTGGCCAGGGCTGCGTTTGAACCCACCACCTGCAGCATGTGGGGCCAGTGCCCTACTCCTTGAGCCACAGGCACCACCCCTGCCCAGCTAATTTTTAAATTTTTTTTTTTTGAGACAGAGCCTCAAGCTGTCTCCCTGGATGGAGTGCTGTGGCATCACAGCTCACAGCAACCTCTAATTCCTGGGCTTAAGCGAGTCTCCTGCCTCTGACTCCCAAGTAGCTGGGACTACAGGCGACCGCCATAACGCCTGGCCGTTTTTTGGTTGCAGCCGTCATTGTTTGATGGGCCCGGGCTGAATTCGAACCCTCCCGCTCAGGTGTATGTGGCTGGCGCCTTAGCTCGTTGAGCCACAGGCGCCGAGCCAGTGTGGTAGTTTTTTAATAGATTATTAGTAGTTCAGCTTCAGAGAGACAAATGGTCTTTTTTTTTTTTTTTTTTTTGAGACAAAGTCTCGCTTTGTCAGTCTTGGTAGGGTAACATGGCGTCATAGCTCATAGCAACCTCAAAATCTTAGGCTCTAGAGATCCTCTTCCCTCAGCCTCCCAAGCAGCTGGGACTACAGGTGCCCACCCCAATTCCTGGCTGTGTTTTTAGAGATGAGGTTTTGCTGTAGTTCAGGCTGGTTTTGAACACCTGAGCTCAGGCAGTCCAACCTCCCAGAGTGCTGGGACTATAGGCGTGAACCACCGCGCCCAGCCGAGACAAATAGTCCTTAAGGATGGTGCCCTTGGTAGGTACAGTTGGAAGTTGAAATGGTCTCCCTAGGCCTCCTCTGGCTGCAGAACCCTGCCGTTGCCAAATCAAGGTCACAGAGGCTACAGAGGTAATCAGCGGCAGCCACTATGGCCAAGCCTGTTTTGTGGGCCTGGCCATTCCATAAGATTATATCCTAGACTTGAAAATTTCTTGGTGTGTTTTTTTTTATAGACAGAGGACTATTTGAAACGGAAGATTCGTTCACGGCCTGAGAGATCGGAGCTGGTCAGGATGCATATTTTGGAAGGTGTGTGAGGTTGGAAATGATTCTACATATAAACCCTTTCTTACCATGTGCTCACCGCTGCACCACCCACTTCCTTCCCTGTCTTTTTCTTCTCACTCCCACCGCTGTTAGCAGTGGGTAAGCTGGAGTCCTGACACATAAGATAGCTGTGCTTTGGTGGCCACTGTTGGTTTGGGGCAGTTCCCAGTAAGCATAATCTCCTGGGTTGGCTTGATTGGTTCTGGGTCTCACAGTACTTTGAAATTGCTTCTCTCTGCCAGGGCAGATACCTTCTCTTCACCAAAATCTGTATTTAAAATGCATTTATTTTCTTTTTTTAATATTCTTTCATTCATTCACTTGAGATTTATTTAAAGAGCACCTGTGATTAATTTAAAGAGTACCTATAGTGCCCTCTTCATCTAAGAGCATCCTAGATGTACCCCCACCTGCCCCAGCTGCAGACTTCTTTTCACATTTTTATCTCCATACGATAGAGTCTTACTTTCTTGCCTAGTCTACAGTGTCATAGTGTCAGTCTAGCTCACAGCAACCTCAGACTCATGGGCTTAGGTGATCCTGTTGCCTCAGCGTCCTGAGTAGCTAGGACTATAGTGGCCTACCACAATGCCTGGCTAAGGGTTTTTTGGGGGGTGGTGGGGGACAAAGTCTCACTATGTTGCCCTCTGTAGAGTGCTGTGACGTCACAGCTCACAGCAACCTCAAACTCTTTTTTTTATTTTTTTTATTTTTTTTTATTTTTTGAGACAGAGCCTCAAGCTGTCACCCTGGATAGAGTGCGGTGGCATCACAGCTCACAGCAACCTCCAATTCCTGGGCTCAAGCGAGTCTCCTGCCTCTGCCTCCCAAGTAGCTGGGACTACAGGCGCCCGCCACAA
>CAUYRH010008539.1:0-34946 GCA_963574655.1 Perodicticus potto
TATTGCTGGGGGCAGTCTTCTCTGGAGTGGCCAGTCTGACCACATTGGAAGCACTTGTTTTTCGCTCCTCTGGTTTCCCTCTGCCCCTGAAGGTTGCTCGTTTGTCAGAGTGCCATTACTAGAGCTGTCATTCTTTTCTGTACCTTTCTCTCTTTTTCCTCCTTTCTCTCCAGATCTTGGTTACAAAAGACCGTAGTGGCCGTTCTAAGAAGATTCTCCAGGTTATGGTCTGGGGCTATAGCCAATTTCTGGAGTTTTCTTTGGATGTCTGGGGCCGCTTGAGGGATAATTTTGTCTTTTTAAAAAAAATCTGGCCCTCTATGGAGTCAGGTGTCAATTGGGTGTGTTTTCTCATTGCCTCCCTAAGCCTCTCTCTCTCTGTCTCTCCACTGAATGTTTTTAATTGGCTTGTCGAAGATCAAATAGCGGTAAGTAGCTGGGTTCATCTCTTGGTCCTCTATTCTGTTCCAAACATCTGCCTCTCTGTTTTTGTGCTGGTACCATGCTGTTTTGATCACTATCGATTTATAGTACAGTCTCAGGTCTGGTAGCGTGATTCCTCCTGCTTTGTTTTTGTTTCTAAGTAATGTCTTGGCTATTCGAGGTTTTTCTGATTCCATATAAAACTACGTATTATTTTTTCAAGATCTTTAAAATATGACAATGGAGCTTTAATAGGAATTGCATTAAAATTGTAAATTGCTTTGGGTAGTATAGACATTTTAATAATGTTGATTCTTCCCAACCATGAGCATGGTATGTTTTTCCATTTGTTAACATGTTCAGGGATTTCTTTTCTTAGAGTTTCATAGTTCTCTTTATAGATATCTTTCACATCCTTTATTAGGTAGACTCTCAAATATTTCATCTTCTTTGGTACTACTCTGAAAGGAATAGAGTCTTTGACTGTTTTTTCGGCTGGGTTGTTGCTGGTGTATATAAAGGCTACAGATTTATGAGTGTTGATTTTGTAGTCTGAGACACTGCTATATTCCTTGATCACTTCTAGAAGTTTTGTAGTAGAATCCCTGGTGTTTTCCAGATATACAATCATATCATCTGTGAAGAGTGAAAGTTTAATCTCTTCTGACCCTATGTGGATACCCTTGATCACCTTTTCTTCCCTAATTGCAATGGCTAAAACTTCCAATACAATGTTAAAGGGCAATGGAGACAATGGGCAACCTTGCCTGGTTCCTGATCTAAGTGGGAATGGTTTCACTTTAACTCCATTCAATACAATATTGGCTGTGGGTTTGCTGTAGAAGGCCTCTATCAGTTTAAGAAATGTCCCTTCTATACCTCTCATTGTGTATTAATAGTCCACATAGAGGTGGGAAGAGTGGCGACAAAGACATGCAATGCCAGGTACATAAAAGTGCCTGGAAAAAAAAATAAACAAAAACCAAAGATCGAGGCAGGGGAACACAGAGTAATGAATGGTACAATTTTAGAAAGGGTGCCTAGAAATTTTCATTCTGAGTAAATGAAGGATAAGCAAAAGTCAGAATGAAGCAGGGAGGAAGCAAGAAAACATCTGGGAAAGGAGCCTTCTAGGCAAAATGCAAACCAAGTGCAAAGGCCTTCATTTAGGACACACTTGAGATGGTTAAGGGTGGATAAAGTGGCATCTATGGCTTCAGAACAGTGAGCAGAACAGTGGTAGAAACTAAAGTATAAGACAAGGCCAAAAGCCATATAACCCAGGAGTCTGTAACCCTTGGTAAGGAGTTTGTCTTTTATTCTCTATCAGATTAGGCGATTAAAAACAGTGACCTGATCTAACAGATGTTTTTGAAGGCAGACTCTGCTGTTATGTGGAAAATAGGCAGGAGGAAATGAAAGCTAAACTGGGGAAAATTAAGTACTGCAGAAGTTGTCCAGGCAAGAGAAAAAGAGGTCGACCTAACATGGTAGTGAAGGAGTTACTGTAAAAAGATCCTTTTCAAGTTGCATTTTGAAGTTAGAGCCAAAAGGATTTGTTGATAAATTCTGCTACACTTTCTCTGTGATTTTGTATATGTAACCAAACCTAATTGAGTCTCTATTTCTGTACCTTTAGAAGTTTTGTCCTAGTGAAATAATGGTCACTAAGTGACTGCTATTATTGCAAAAAAAGAGAAGCAAGTATTCTATTATGTACTGCTTTACAGCACTACAATACCAACTATGAGATACTCTTGATAACAAATTTAATCTGGATCTCATCATGTATTTAAAATTAACTTTCAGGTTATGGAAAACACAGAGAAGTATGGGGTATGTTTAACAATACCAAGGCAGTAAAATCTAGAATGCTGAAAAAATATACAAGACAAATAAATATTTGTACCATCAAATGAGTTTCAAAACAAGAGTGAGAGAAACCTATGCAGAAAAAGATCTCAGACACATATCAAACAATTAGCGTTATGAGCCGATGAACTGGTGCACTGAACTTCCAAACCTGATGGAGGCCTAATTCAGAGCTGCGGGTTATAGGAAAGAAATAAATGTTTCTCACTGTTCAAATTGTTCTGCATTAGGTTTGTTGTTACTGTCAAATCAGAAGTTATTTAGCAATGGCAAAGGATCAAAAGTAACGCAATATAAAACATAAAATTCTCTGAGTTAAGGAGGTAGAGTTGAGTCAGTATGCCCTGTAGGTCATACTGTTTTAGTAAATAAAGTGTTTTTTACTAAAGTGTTTTAGTAAACAAAGTGTTTTTTACCTGCCGCCTGTTTTAGTAAACAAAGTGTCAATGCAAGGTAGCCACATTTTTTTTTTTTTTTTTTGCAGTTTTGGCTGGAGCTGGGCGTGAACCCACCACCCCTGGTATACGGGGCTGGCACCCTACTCCTTGAGCCACAGGTGCCACCCCCACATTTTTTTGTTTACATATTTATCTATAGATCTTTTATGCTACAATGTCAGAATGAGTAGCTGGGAGGTAGACCAGACAGCTACAAAGCCGAAAGCATTTATTACCAGGTTTTTCACCCTGACGTTCAATGTAGGTCTTAGGGCAGTGATGATTCCTTTTTTTCAGGCCTGTGGGATGACAACCGTCATTAAGAGCTTGTGAAATAGATACTTAATTTTTACCTGTTCCTGAACTGTAATCTCAGGAGAAAAAAAAAAATAAGTAAAAGAATCAAAAAGCAATCAATTCCTACAATTTGTCAGTGTGGTCTTGTAAGAAACGGCACATGTTAGATACAGTTGCCTCATCAAAGAAAGCCGAGGGAGTAAAATACAGCTTTGCTAGAGAGCTCTGTGACACACAATAAAAACTGGCTAGTAATTTGGACTGTTATGGCATTAAGCAATCTTACCTTTCCATTCTACACTTATATTATTGGGAAATGAGCCAGAGAAGCAGGAAATTTATCATGAACATTGGCAAAACTTAGAGGTTGGTGGTTAAGACGGGCCATCTCATGTTATGTAAGTCATGAAGTATCTGGCTTTTGCTATTAGTGCCTGGGACTGGCAAGAAACAAATGACCAGAAGTATAATAAATTAGACTGTAACTCTAATATAAAATAAAACTGAAGTCTATTTCCCAAAAGCCTTCAACTGTTCGGCTATTAAGGTTATCTTTTGATCTCAGAATTTAGCCTCCCAGGAAGTGAGACACTAATGGTGTGCTTTCTCTAGAAAGGGTGTTCTCACAATTGACCATCTCATGGAAGATCATGATGGAGAAAGACAAGGAAGATTCTTTCAGAACACAGAACTAGGTCAATGGAGGAGAAGAAAGGAAGGATTCTTTCAGAGAACAGAACCCAGGGATGCCCAATGCCTGGCTGTTCCAACCACTCACCACACTCCTGTGCCTGAGAATCTACATTATTCCTGCTCACAGAAATACGCTAAATGCCAAGCCCCAGAGACTACTGTGTTTTTAACAGTCCAGTCTCTCTTTGGGGAATGTGCCTTTTTTGTAGATATCTTGTTCCTTCTCTGTTATCATGACATGGGTATCCAAGATGGATAACTTTATTTTTTGCAGTTGAAAGATATCAAAACACTCTAAAGAGAACAACAGGCTTAGCTCCTGTAGCACAGGGAGTAGGGCGCTGGCCACATATACCCTAGCTGGCAGGTTCAAGCCCAGCCTGGGCCTGCTAAACAACAATGACAACAACAAAAATACCCGGCATTGTGGTGGGTGCCTATGGTCCCAGCTACTTGGAAGGCTGAGGCAAGAGGATAGCTTAAGCCCAGGAGTTAGAGATTGCTGAGTGCTGTGACCCACTATACCAAGGGCAACATAGTGTCCAAAAAATAAATAAATAGATAAAAAAAATAAACATAGTGTCTCAAAAAATAAATAAATAGATAAAAAAAAAAATAAAGAGAACAGAAACTTTACCCAGAGATATTCCACTTTTGTCTGAAAGCAGTTCATGGAAGCAATTTGGTATTTTCTGTCTTTGAGGTATAAGATGAATAAACATTATTGAAACGTATTTATAACAAAAAAGGATCTGCATGTAGGTAGAAAATGGATAGGTTATGGTAAATAATATTAATTACTTATTGAAAAATGCATTCCCTACAGCCTCTTTTCTAATGGAAACTCTGTTTTATTTATTTGTTTAATATATACAAATACATATATGTGTATGTATGTTGTATAGTTCATATGTGCCATGAAAACTTTATTCACTGCTGCCTCTTTAGCCCTAGAACACTAGACAGAAAGCAAATATAAAAGAAAGTGAAAAAATTAAAGGTAAGTTATATAATAAATAGCATCATGATAAATAACACTTGTATTATGTTCATGTTTGAAACTTTCAAATATGTATGAAATACATCTGTGGCGAAGGACCAGAAAAAAATATGCAAAAGTAATGTGTACTGAAGTTTGTTATGAGTGAGGTTTTTTAATAAATGACTTTCTCTCATTTTAAAATATTAAATCCATATAAATATTTTTATTCCCTGGATACTTTCCTTATAATGCTTAACTCAGTGCTTTTTATGTCCCCATCACCCAAACAGTGTTCATTGTTCCCAAAAGGTAAGTTTTTACCCCACAGTGATTCTTAATTTCAATACTGTTTTTTAAATTACATTTTTAATAAACAATAAATGGAATTTTGAAATTGTTCAGTATAATCTCTTCCTTTAGTATGCTACAGATTTCCACATGCCCTGTACACATTGGGGCCTGCCTTATGTCTGTTAGCATTGAGTGGTTTCTAACATTAAGATCTGATTATGAAAATGCCCCAGAAATCCACTGTAAGCTCATAACCAGTAATAAACCACTTCTCCTGATGACTCTGTATATTGAAGTTTTCTCATATGGTTTCAGCTAATGTCCTAGATCAGAAGCTCAAGGACAAAATAGTCTCTGCTTTGCAAAATTACTTCATGTGGGTATGTAGACCTTACCACAATGGTGTTACATAATTACCTTAAAAGTTGTTCAATCTAGAAGTGGCTAGCAGAATTATATGCTTTTCTTAAACCTTCCTAAATATTCTGTGTTTTGTCATGGTACATAGCCTTTGCAGACTGCAGAATGTGAATAATTTAGGTCCAGAAGCCAATGTATTTAAAATTTGAGGAAGATAGTTCATACTGCAAATCAAAAAGACTCAAAAGAAATAGGGAGGGATGGCTTGACTTCCAAGTGTAGTAGTAAAGTATGTTAAGCAACAGAATGTCTGTGGTGGACAGTACACATATGGAAATAACACTCATCAAATTCAAATAGGTCAGGGAATGGAGATGGGTAAATTCACACCTCATAGGAACAATTTACACTGGGTCATGGGCACACTTCTAACTTTGACTAAAATGGTACAAAAACAATTTATGCAACCAAAACGTTTATACTTTTGTAACATTCTGAAATTAAAAAAAATATTTTAAAGTTACACAAAACACCATGTCTTCCTTTCAAAGAAGTTTCCCTTTTGTGTCAGAGAATTTCTGCTGTATTTTGTGAAACAAATGCCTTTCTTGGAGTAATCTGTGGATTCTTTCTTATTTTAGTGTTTTGATTCTAATTCCATATAATTTTTGTTTGCGCAAGAGGGAAGAGCCTAAAAAATGACATTAAGATACCAGAGGAAAACTTTAAAAGCCTATGCTATAAGTGTAGATATTACTCATCATAACCTTTGGAAAAGAAAAAATATATATATAAACATATCATTTTTACTGCTGAGGACACTAAAGTTCAGAGTAAGCAGCTGTCACTTTTAAGGTCACAGATATTCAAGATTGGAATACAGGTCTGCCTAACAATTGCCCATATCACTCTGTCTTTGGTCTTCATCATTTTTCTCTGTGTTAATTAACTGATTGGATCGAACAGTCTGAGTTGTCTGCTTATTGGATTGAGTACTAAAACTCCTTTGGTCCTTGTAATGAGTTTGAGGCAGTATAACATGAGTTTTCTCATGTATAAGTGATGGAATAGCTGCATCTAAATGTGCTATGAACTGAGAAGAGTAAGAAGCTCAAGGTCAAGTACCAGAAGCCTCCCAACCCCAGGTGGGGAGAAAACCAACCAATCTGACAAACATACCAAAGCAGTGCCTATATGCCTTGTAAGAATTAAACAAAATAGTCCATTTTGAATGTTTATTCCTGTGCATTGTACATAGTAAAAACATAGTAACATAGTACACATAGTATATTATGTTTTTAATATCAACATGGAGCTAAATTTGACTCCTTGCTATCCAGAGACCACATATTATGGTAATTCCCTTTACCAGCACGTACTGACGACTACTCCAAGGTTGAAGATACTATATCATGTGCAGGAAGACACTCACCAGAATAGCACTTGGTTCTCTTACTTGGAAGTATGCAGGCTGGCAGTGTGGAACAAACGGACAGTTGCAAATAATCACAATGAAATAAGACAGTTTAATGATACACATAGCCAAGGTCAAAGGGAATGAGAGGCTGGAAAAATGATGGGCCTAAGAAAGCACCTGAGGCTGCCACTGTGAGGCTGTGGACGATTAAGTATTTCCCTAGCCCTCAGTTTTTACAACTGGGAAATGTAGGCAACAGTTATTTTTTTCCATGTTAGTTTGTTATAAGGATCACAAGACAAATTATATGTGATCGTAACTCACAAACCATCCAGTGCCATAGAGACAAAAGAGATTATTTAAATGTTTGGCAGAATGCCTCAATATAATTAATACTTACCGTATTTTTTAAGAACAATTTTTTTTAATGTCAAGGTAGCAAATTACCATTAGAACTGGATAACTTCAAGTTGTCTATTACTACCTGGATCATCACAGTATTACTTCTTCTCTTTCTTTCTGTTTTGCAATTCATACTAAAGCCAAGATCTCCTACAGTTATATGCCTGTAGGGAATTGGGTGACACAAACGATGTGGTGCAGATATTTAAAAAAAAGACCAGTTCAAGTCCTCTGATAAAAGGCCTCTGATATCCGCCGTAGGATAAAGGAGACATAAGGAGCGGTGAGGACTTAATAAATTGGAGATGACAAGACCTTTTAAAGTGGACAGACTCTTCACTTCTAGACTACTATTGCAGCAGGGAAATATGGTTAAGGATCACCAGCGTTTCCAAGTTTTCAAAAGATACTGCGTGTCAGATTTTTTGTTATTCTTGGATTTGGAATGTTGGGAGCCAGAATGCAATTTAAAAAAAAAAAAAAGAAAGAGATAAATATTGAGCAGGACAAAAGAAAGATATGAATATTGAGCAGGACAAATACAGCAAACCTTTGAGCCTCATACTGTGCACAGATTGTTAACTTTAGACTTGAGATCAAAATTACAATACTGGTCTCCTCTCATCCCCAGTCACACTTGGAAAATGGAAAATAACTTCTTCCACCATATGCTCACAGCAATGTTTGTGCATCTCTCACTGTTCTTGTTCATTTTTGCCTTTTCTGAAGTTCTATGGATCTCCACGTTTAGATTTACAAATTCTCCCAAATGAAGACCATACATGGACTTGTTTTTTTATCCTTTACAATGCCTAGCACAGTCCTGGGATTGAGATATGGTGAACTGGGGATCATCTCTGTAAAAGGCAGAAGAGTGGTTTTTATTATAAGTGGTGAAAAAGTAATCTCACATCTTGCAACTTTTATTTGTTAATAATCAAATTGAAGGTTCTATCTGCAAACCATACTCATATATCATATATCCACATGTATATATTTATAAACTCATGTATATATGTGTATGTCCCATATATACCTCAACAATTATGTATGTACACACCTATGTGTCACATGTATTATACATATATGTAGAAATAAATATACTGAATATACTATATAAATGGAATCAAATCAAGATGGCCTCAGGAAATAATTATTTCACTACAAACTGTTCACTCTATTTACTAATACATACTTCATCTGAAACCAGTCCTTCTCCTATGAACATATAATTGTTTCACACATGGTAATGGAAGACACAGATTAGTATCCATTAAATCAGCCACTGGGAAAAAGGATGACCAGTGGTGAAAACGACTCCTACTATGAATATCCTGGACAATTATGTGGTCCTGTCGGAGAGCTCAGTTCAGTGGTACTTGATCTGAGATAACTGGTCTGAATTGGTTGTCTTCTGCATGAAGTTCTCTGTCTATATCCCTGGTAGAACATAGATTCAAACATTTAACTTACCTAAGTCGACAGATTTGACCTACAAATTACACAGGGGTTAGCTCCTATAATTTGATATTATTCTCAGGGCCTCTAGAGAGATAAATATTTCCTGTACTTTTGTTTATTTATTGACTATAACATCGATATTGGCAACTGTATAGAAATTGTGAAAGTTGACAAGAATATATTTTAAAATACTTTCAATCTCCTAATACTGAGAAACCTGATCAGTACTGTTTTTCAGGAGAGATTTAGAGTTTTGACCAGTTTTGCTATTTAGCCAAAGATATTACTGATAGCATTCTAGTCTCAGGAGTTTTACAGATTTTCTGAGTTCCTAAACCTATTTGTAATATACAAAGTGTTTAAAATTCTAAGTCAGCTAAAAAGATAACTCACTTACAAAAAGAAAACACTTAGGGAATAGGGTACCATGTATGGACTTAAAATACATAATGAAATGTCTAAAGAAGAATGGGCTTTACGGGATGAAAAAAATCAAGGTAAGTCAGGAGATCTGGGTTTCTACTCTGTGATGACTCAAACAAGCAGGGTAACTTCCAGGAGCCTTAGTCTCCCTGAAATAGATAGTAATGTCAGAACCAATCATCTCAAAATCCTCTAACTTTGTGATCTTTCCATTTCTCACTTGGCAAAGGTTTTTCAAGTCATCACCCGTGAGTCTATCTAGCAATCACTACAGAAAATATTTTATCACACACTAGAAAATATGATTAGAATTTCACTCAAGCATTGGAAATGATAGACCGTGCAAGGAGCGTGGGAAAATGGAAATAAGTGGCTTAGGAAAGTTTCTGTGTAATGAAGCGGTAAAATTAGGGCAATTCAATATAACCTTTGCTATTTCAAAAGTTAAATCAGCTTTAATTGTCAAGCTGGTCAAAACACTCCATTATTTACAAAGGCTGCTTAAATAAATGTTAAAATGCATTTACAAATCAACTGGATTTTTTAATTTGTTAATTTATTCTCTTTCTCTCTCTTTTTTTTTTTTTTTTTTTTTTTTTTTTTTGAGACAGAGTCTCATAATGTCGCCCTCGGCAGAGTGCTGTGGCGTCACAACTCCCAGCAACCTCAAACTCTTGGGCTTAAGCAATTGTCTTGCCTCAGCCTCCTAAGTAACTGGAACTACAGGCACCCACCACAACGTCCGGCTATTTTTTGTTGTTGTAGTTGTCATTGCTGTTCAGCAGGGCCGGGTCAGATTCAAACCCACCAGCCCCGGGGGCTATGTGGCCAGCGCCCTAACCACTGAGCACAGGCACCAAGCCCAGTTAATTTATTTCTAAGTTAATTCACTTTAACACCTGCAGGCCAGAAAGTTTTGGCTAAGTGTCAATATGATCCCTTATATTCCCACCAAAACATTAGAAAACATTTAGCAATGTGTACAGAAACTACTTATTTGTAGTAGAAAAGTGTCTGATTTATGTTTGAGACATTAAAATGGTGAGCGACTGACTGGCTAATGGCTTTAGATGTGGACTAAAGTAGAGGTATTCGTATATTACAATCATCCAATATTTTTATCGTTATTCTAGACTGGACATTTTAGTTTTTGGCCTACAAATTTGAAGGGAGACATAAAGTTCATGGAACCTGTCTTGAATTTTTCTCTCAGAACAAGAGAACTAGTCACTTGGGATGAATGTATAAGTGGCACAGACCAAAATAATACTGCCTTTATTGTATCACTTATAATGTTTGCTTGTTCAATATCAACGTCAGTAACTATGTAACGTTTCATTATATACTGAATATCCTACAATTACTCAGCTAGTTCCTTTTGATATACATTTAATTCACTTCCGTTTCTTTTCCAAGGAAGCTATGAAGTTGTGAGCATTCCTGTGCTGACATTAGAAAGTCTGTATATTCTTATTAATGACTGTGAACTGCTCCCTTTTACCTCTCAGATGCAGGGGAATGGTGCACTGATGCTATAGTGCTCTGAGCAGACAAGATTTTTAGATAAATGCTGACTTCCTTAATTTCTAAAATACACTGGTGAATGTTGATTATATCATTTAAAAAAAGCAGCAGTGATGGGTGATTATAAGATTATTTAGCTGCATCAATTGGGGGGAGGGGATGAGACACGGAAGGAGAGAAAGGGGCACACATATTTGGCCCAGTCAGACAGAAGAAAGCAATTTAACCAGTAAGCCGGGAACTGTTTTGCCCTCCAAAGTGAAGGAGGAACATCCTCTTTTAAATACCGAGAAGTTAGCATTCACCCAATACAAAAGGAATATTTGAGGCATAATTCGAGGGTACAGTTCTTCAAAGCTTCATTCAAAGGATCTAGCGGGGCGGCGCCTGTGGCTCAAAGGAGCAGGGTGCCAGCCCCACAGGCCGGAGGTGTTGGGTTCAAACCCAGCCTCAGCCAAAAACTACAAAAATAAATAAATAAATAAATAAATAAATAAATAAATAAATAAATAAATAAATAAAATAAATAAAATAAAAAGATCTAGAAAGATGCTCCTGGTAATGTTCCAGGAGCCTAGCACACTATTCTCTGCCAACCACAAAATCACTTCCTACAGACTCTCACAGTTTGAAGACAATTAATAAAAGATAAAAACCACTCTAAGTCAGGAAACAGTGAATGGCTTACTGATGATTTATTACCTTTTTTCCTTCTGATTTAACTTTTACATCTGCTCTCAAGTGCTACCCACTAATTCCGTCCATTACACACGGCATTAGACAAGTGCATCTAATTGCCCTGAACTTTCTAAGACAGCTCAGTGCATGCTTCTGGAGTTAGACACTGAAGGTGTGCATGATTTTTAATTATAGTTTTTCAAAAATAAATGACATTTGTTACAAACTTCTTTTAAATTCTAGAGTTTTAGAATATGTACATGAAATTAGAATTTCAATATTCTTCAGGGTCTTTTATCCAAGGAGAAATTAATACCTTTTCAAAAGCTGCACAATGAAAATACAAAACACTGGGGGTGGCACCTGTGGCTCAAGGAGTAGGGTGCCGGCCCCACACACCAGAGATTGTGGATTCAAACTTGGCCCCAGCCAAAAACTGCAAAAAAAAAAAAAAAAAAAAAAAAAAGAAAAAGAAAAAAAAATACAAAACACTATAAAATGTAACTTGAGAGATTCAACTTTTAGACAAAATTAGCAAACATGTGGTACTTAATACACATTCATGATTATAAAGTAAGACTTTTTATAGAAGTAAAAATATTCTTTTCAAATGTTAATCAAAGTTCTGAAGTTCTCTGAAGACATAGTTATCCATTTGCAAAGTGGTTTTTGTTTGAAGATGAGCAGGTCAGATTGACAAAGGTTGGCACAATATAACAAATAACATATTGTGTTAATTACATGCCAGACCTTGGAATCATTTTTTTACTAATTTATTCAAGCATCCTTTCATTCATCCAGTTAATTATACTCACTTATAAAATCCTTGTTAAGATAGGTACTATTAGTGCCACATTGTATTGATGGGACAATTGAGGCACTAAGATTAAGTTAGCCTGAGATGATGACAGACAGCTGAGGAGGTAGGATTTGAAACCAAGCCACGTCAGTACCTGTTTGCAAGTTCCTTGTCTTTTAGTTTCATTTCTACATTTTTTTCCTAATGAAGAGAGAAAACATCTTTACCTTGTTGCTATGGAAATAGAAGAGAAATCAAAATATGTGAGTTTATATTATGCAGGCCTTACTTCTAGCAGCGAATTGTGCATTCCAAAGCCAACAACACTTCTAGGTTTTCCGTGAGTATTTGGCTTTTCCCAAATATAACATATTCCCCAATACTTTTTCCAGGTGCCAACATGATGCAGAATCTTGGGACTGTATTCAACTAAAGCTTATATAACATAATCCTTCTAGAAAGATTTAAGAAAAAAAGTTTAAATAGAAAATGTATGTATGTGTGTACAGGTGTGTGTACATATGCTAGTAAACATTTATGTATATAATTTACTTATATATACTTATATACTCCCTTGCAGAGATTGTCATAGAGGGATAGCGAGGTCAGCAACAGAGCCTTCAAGTGGCTCTGTGACCTGTGAATATAAAAAATTGGTCATAATGGGATCACTTACAACATTTAAACCCTTAATTTCCCTTTCTTTAACTCAGCTATTTTATCCGTAAACTGAGAAAACAATTAATTGCTAGTCATATACATATTGTGAAGAAGTAAGTGAGATAATCCATGCAATGTATTTAGAACACTGCCTCTCACACCTAAATGCTTAGTAAATTTTAGCTATTATTAGATTTCTAAAGGCTGTTACACAGAAAAGATTTCAAATAGGCTTTCATTAATTCATTTATTATCCATTTGACAAGGAACTCTTTTAGTGACGTTCTAAGCTAAAGCCAAGTAAATACATAATGACATAGCTATTACCCATAAAGGACTCACAGTCACTTTAGGAATAACAACAAAATACTAAAGAGAAAATATCCCTTCTATGTTCATGATGAAGTTAGGCACTTTAAAGGGCTCTTTTGCTAAGAGCCTGTTAAAATATATGTGAATGTATTTCTGAATGTATAGGAAGCAATGGCAATTTCTAAGGGACAAAATATGTAAATAAAACATAATAAATTAAAGAAAAACAAACTAGACAACCATGATCTGGAACTAGAACAGAGATAATTTGTGGTCATCAGATAAAAGCCTGTCTCACCTCAGGAAGCTAGACCTCTGACCCACTCCAAAGAAGCTGAGCCTGGACAACTAAAACAGGGGCAGTATCGGGGTGGGAGGGGTCCAGGCATATTGCCCAAGTTTCTTGAAAAGGAAATGCAAATTCTCTCTGGAGAAAAGCATCCCTGATTAAAGCACTCAGAATTCCAACAAATTAAATCAATCAAATGCAAGTGCAAACAGGCCTGGTGGCTCACACCTGCAACTCTAGCACTCTGAGAGGCCAAGGCAGGTGAACTGTTTGAGTTTAGGAGTTCAAGGTCATCCTGAGCCAGAGCAAGACTCTGTCTCTAAAATTAGCCAGGCATTGTGGCAGGCACTTGTAGTCTCAGCTACTCGGGAGGCTGATGCTAGAGAATTGCTTGAGCCTAGGAGTTTGTGGTTGCTGTGAGCTACAATGCCATGCCATAGCACTCTACTGAGGGTGACAGAATGAGACTATGTTGCAAAAAATAATTAAGATAAAATAAATAAAATAAAAGTGCACTATAAAAATCGCCCTAAAATGCAAAAAAAAAAAAAATTATCTCCTGATAACAATTAGGAGGAAAAAACTCATGAGAGATTGAGATCTTCAAGGATTCCATTTACTGGAATAATAACATAGAGAACATAAATCAACTAACCCTAAATATTTCAAGAATAAAATACAGAATTGAAAAGATGAACAAACAGCAAACTTTGAATTAAAAAAAAATTTACTAGCATCTGGGAGGTGAAGATAGGTGGATTTCTTGAACTCAGGAGTTCAAAACCAGCCTGAGCAAGAGTGAGATCCCGTCTCTAAAAATAGCTAGGTGTTAGGGCGGGCATCTATAGTCCCACCTACTTCGGAGGCTAAGGCAAGAGGATCACTTGAGCCCTGGAGTTCAAGGTTGCTGTGAGTTATGACACCACTTCACTCTATTCAAGTTGACTAAGTGAGATTGTCTTGAAAAAAAAATTTATAATTGAAAAATATCATTAAAATATAAAACTTAACAAAGTCATACAGTCAATTAGATACAGTAAAAGAGATAATTAGTGCACGTCATTTAAACTAATTAAAAGAATACAAGACAGAGAAAAAGAGATATAATAAACAAGAAATATGGGGACATGGAAATAGAAGGTCTAAGATCCAATTTCTATCACCTTCATCAACATTACTCTTATACTAACTCTTCCTCCCTCCGTCCCATATTAATTATTATGAGACGTCTTACATGGCCTTTTGGGAGCTGCTGACAGGTTGTCCCATCACTCATTTATTCTCCTCTCTCCAAACAAAACAAACCAACAACAACAACAACAAAAAAAACTACCACTTCCCAACAGACACAATCAATATCCCAGGTGAAGAAATATACACTAATATTATACTACTATTCATCTATCTTATTAAGATTTTACGAATTATCTCAACATTGTTCCTTTTTAAAATTTTAGGTTGAGATACTATCAGGAAATTTACATTTATTTGTTTTGTCTTGTTGGAAGCTTCCAATCCAGAAATCTTCTCAAGTCTGACCATTTCAAAGATTACAGTCCTTCTATTCTTTAGGGATAACCTGAGGAGATGTGATGTTTTCTCATGAAAGACTCAGATCACGCTTTTGATAGGAATGCAGGGAAATAATATTACCTTCTTCTCAGTGGGCTTAGGACATCCAGCCACTACAACCTGGTGGTGGCAATCTACATCACCTAGTCACGTCGGTGTCTTGACAGTTTTCTTCACAGTCAAACCTTAACCCTTCCATTTGTAATTGAATAGTATTTTGCAGAGGGATAACATTAATTACGAACCATTCTATACTCCCCAACACACTTCTTCCCACCAGCCTTAGCCTCTATTGACCCTTGCACCTGAATTTACGAGCACTGTGATGACTGTCAGAATGTGATCTTTTACAAGCAGGCATTGTAATGTTGGGAGGAATATACCTTTACCCAATTTACTTACATAATTGTTCATAATTACATAAATATGCAGTCACAGATTCCTATTTTTATTTAATGGGTTGTATTCTATTATTGTAGTTATTTATTTTAATGCCAAAATTACTGTGGATTGAGCCTGTATCCATTTCATACGCCATCCCTTCTCTGAATACATCTTACTTCTTAGCACAATCAGTCATTCCAAGCTCATAAAGTATTTTCCCCACACCAATCTTAATAATTCTCTAAAGAAGTCCTGGTACCTTTAACTAGAGAGTGATGTTTAAAAGCAATGTCTGGACACTAGGTATTTGTTGCTACTGTATGACCTTGTTTCTAGGTCCTCTCCGCAAAAAGAGAAGAAATACACACACACACACACACACACACACACGTTTATACATGTATGTGTAAATAAATACATACACGTACGCACCTTCATACACACCTATCACCATACGTGTGTGTACGTATAACTTTTACATCATATTCATGTTGATATTTATTTCTAATTCCCTTCTACTATAGACAGAATAATACCCCACTTCCCAAATATGTCCATATCCTAATCCCTGAAAACTGTGATTAAGGTATGAGCAGGAAGTGGAGTCTGGAAAGACTCACACAAGGAGATAGGATGAAAGAAGAAGTCAGAGAATTAAATGCTTTTAAAGATGCTACAATGGGCTGTGCCTGTGGCTTAAAGGAGTAGGGCACTGGCTTCATATGCTGGAGGTGGCAGGTTCGAAACTAGCCCCGGCCAAAAACTGCAAAAAAAAATGAAAAATAAATAATAAAGATGCTAGACTAGGCGGGGTGTGGTGGCCCATGCTGGTATCCCAGCACTCTGGATGGCTGAGGTAGGTGGAATCCTTGAGCTCACAAGTTCGAGACCAGGCTGAGAAACAGCAAGAATCCTGTCTCTAAAAAAAAAAGCACCAAATAGGCAGGCATTGTGGTGGGTGCCTCTAGTCCCAGCTACTTGGGAGGCTAAAGCTTAAGCCAAAGAATTTGAGGGTTGCTATGAGCTATGATGCCATGGCACTCTACTGAGGGTGCCAAAGTGACACTCTGTCTCAAAAAATAAATAGATAAAGATGCTACAATGCTTTGAGCCATATAACAGCCTGACATAGGCCAAAGAGAGGATTCTCCCCTACAGCCTCTGGAAGGCATCAGCCACTGATATCTTGACTTTATACCAGTGAGTCTAATTTTAAATTTCTGGCCTCCAGAGTCTCAAGGGATTTGTATTAAGTGACTAAATTTGTGGTAATTCGTTGTAGCAGCAATATAAAGGCAATAAACCTACCAAAGGAATTGCAGTTCTTTCTAGATTTCTACCTTTCTATGTATGTAAACACTTTTCCAACAGTGACCAGGATCGCCATGGTATGCACGTCTGTGTTCAATCCATTCTTTGCTTAACCAGTTCATTTACTCATTCATTCTGAGTCCTATCTCAAATGTTCTTTTTATATAACTTCCAAGGATCAAAGGTTAAACAGCTTTCAGTTATAAGTATGAATACCTTGTAAGACAATTTTTGAAGAATAAATAGAGCTTAGCCAAATTCAGAAAATGGCAATTTAGATGCTTTAAATAACCAGAGAAAAGGTTCACATTCGGAATTTAGCATACAAGAAGGGCCTGATGAGGCAAAATAGAATCAGTAGAGAATAAAATCAGGCAAGATAGAGTCATCAGGGTAAATGTTCACAGAAGTATTCAAATATCAAACCAGACAGGGACAGTCAGAGAATTGGGCCCATTATGTTTAACCAGTTTTGTCTATCATAGAGGTGATTAGGGGATGGTCAATATTATTAAGAAACAAATTCCTACTTCATTTGACCACTAATTTCCTTTCATTTTTCTTTGAATATTTAATAAAATTCCTTAGAGCATACTTTGCAAAAATGTAGATATAGATTTAACTTTATTTAATAGTGCTGCAATGCAACTGTGAGTGATTATCTCTTTCTGTTCAGGTCTAATGACAGTGAAAGGACATTTACAAGTATCTTGAGTAAGACATATATTCACTCTGATTCAGAGACATCACAGATTGGAATAAATGTGATTTTTAAATAAGGATTTGTCACTGTCAGAAAAACAAAATGGCTCAAAAATAGTCATGTTCAAGGGTTGAAATTCTTTGACACCTCTCCAATTAATGCCAATGTTTTCATAACTAAAGAAGGCACTCTCCCAGCTTGAGTAACACCTACTTCTAATTACATAAGCAGTGTAATTTCTGTATAACCTTAGAACATCCGAAGGGAGGAAGAAACTAGAGTTTACAAAGCTAGGTTCATAACTCTCTCGTAAGCTTGTTACCAGACAGAAAGGGCTTTGAGAGAATGTTTATGTAATTCCTGAGACACGATGACTAACTCCACAGTCGAGGAGCATTTGGGGATAGCAGCCTGCTCTTCCATAGCTGTTACTTCTTAGGTACCTAACTTTAAGAAATAAGAGTCATTTTTATAAAATAAAACTCATATTTATAAAATTGTCTTAAGGTATAAATTCTAGGCCTTTTTTAAAAATCTGAGATATTATCAGAGTGGATGGGAGAAGAAATAAGAGCAGATGAGCCAAGTGTAATGTGTTAAATGTTCTTGCCGATTATATTTTAATCTACAGAAACTCCAGCTAACTGGAGAGTGAGAATGCCAGGCCGACGGCCAATTCTGAAGCTACCACTAGCTTGCAAACTAGAAGGCTGTATATTCAATGTATGGGTACTATTGTCATTATCATAATAACAGGAGAGTCCAAATAACTGTTGGGGGACAGTTATTTTAATTTGGGACGTACTCACTGACCAACATGTTTTAAGACTATACCGGTGATTAAACAACCTAGTTCTCTTTTGGTGAAACTGGTAAATCCAGAAGGTCCTCTGTACAAATCAAGTATCTATAGATAAGTAGATATAAATATATAACTAAATCTTAACCCTAAATTTGTAAAAACATAGGGAGATTATAAAAATAGATAATGAATGTATTTCTCAATGAAAAAACTTCAGAATAATCTTTTCCTCAAAATACAGTTTGAGAAACAAAAATATAGCTGTGTTTTTTCCCTTGCTATCAAGTGTATTTTTCCGGGAAAAGAGTTGTTTAGACATAAATCTATTTTGTGTTTATTTTTAAAAATAAAAGAACTATCCTTCACTCTACTGAGAGTTATCTGTTAAGTTGTTAAGGCGCAGCTAACAATGACAGTGGGGAACCACACTGCTCATAGTCCTCTGATGAGAAAAGCTCTGGGCTAGTCCTAAAGACATCATGAGCACAAGATGATGCCTTCACATCAGATGCACAACCAGCAGTGGCTTGGGGTGGAGATGTGGCTGGAAGGAGGATTTACCAAATGGACATGACACCCAATGAAATCATCCTCTCAGTTGCCAGTTACTATTCCCCTATTATGCAGTAGGTATTCTATGTATTCACGCACAAGTTGGAAGAAGTGGTTCCTTGGCATCTATATCCCAGTAGGATAAGATGGTTACTACAAGAGTAATAACTACATAAATAATTCCAGATGGCTTAAATCAAACAAAATATGATAACGAATGTGATTTAGAGTAATGAAAACGTTGTTTATAAAGGGTGGTCATAGTATGAAAAAGCCCATTGAAGGTAGAAATATTGAACTGAGGCCTAAATAATGAGAGGAAGTCAAGTCTGTTAGCTTTGGGAGAACGTTACAAAAAAAATACTGTTAATATCGTGTGGTATCTTACGGACTTTCCATAATCACATGGGAAAAAATTGCTGATAATTCAACTCAACTTAGGGTAGTGGCTTGACTGTTTTAGGAGATGACAACAATTTACATAATAGTTTACCCCATTCTAAATTAGTTTAGGCTATTAAATTCTGAATTCTTATTTTAGGTTCTAGTTTTTGTAATAACCTCTTACATCTACCCAAAGGAAAAGGAGTCATTATATTGATCACAGCTGTATTACAGTGCAATTCACAACTGCCTTATGGTCTTTGCAGTAACTCTTTCTCTATGTAGTTGGAAAGAGAGCTTCTAATGGTCATTATCTACTAATGTTACTTCCTCGAGAATGCTTTCTCTATGGACCTTCAGTAACCTTCTAGTCAGGCTTTTTCATAATAGTTTTCCTTTTCTGCATTGCTTATCATTATTTCTTGCTGTCATGAGAGACTGTTTCTTGTTTTATACAAAGCATATCAGTACCAGCAGGTGTCCCAAAGGCTTAGAATAACACAAAATTAGCCAAGCAATTTACGTTCTAATACTGTAGGACAAAGAATGGGGTAGTCTTGACTTGGTCGTGAGATGTCTGTGTTCTGATTAATCCGTGTCCTACTGGGTGCACATAGCAGACCCACTTGACTATCATCCTAAACTATGTTCTTCAAGTTATTAGCTTCTGTTAATAAGCCAGGTAATGTTTTGCCTCAATATGCCACTCTTATAATACAGTCATTATTTTTTTTCAAAGTGCAAGCCCCTCAGAGAAAATAGTGCATTTTTCATACATTTGGGTTTATTCTTATTGCCATATTCACCATTTTTTGCTTTCTAATATTCTTTTTCATTTGTGTTTTTCTCCTTTTATTTTTCAATTTTGAGAAGTGTTTTTCCTATGTTCACTGCTTTGGAAATCAGTAGGTAATGTTAGTGGTAACTGCTAAAATTTGTATATAGATATGAAAAGTCTTCCTCATTTACAGTTGAAAATTAACCAGTAGCTTTATTCACTTCCTGAACACTGAGAGGCCCCTAAAACATCTAATCATGTTTTATAGTCTCCTTACCTGTTAGTTTAGATTTATATTTGCACCAGCCCCAAATATTATAAATTCATATTGTTCATTTCTATTCATCTACGTTTCACTTTCTTGTTCCACATTCTACTTTGCCTTTCAGGCCTTTAGTCCACGTATTTCCTTCTGACTGAATTATATTCTGTACAATGTCCTCTAGTATTTCCCAGTATTCAAAAAAACTCAGTTTTACATTCTCTGCAAATGTCTTTATTTCATATTTGTGCTCAAAAGATTTTATTTTTGCTGGAGTATACAGTTCTGCACCGACAGTGACTTCTTCTCCACAGTTTGAACATACCAGACACTATTCGCTGGGTTCATTGTTCCTCTGAAGAATTCCGCTTCTGGTCTAATTACTGGCCATCTGTAGGTAATCGTTTCTCTTCCTAGGTGCTTTTCAAAGTTTTTCTTTTCTCACATTCTGCAGTTTTACTACAATGGATTTAGATGTGTATTTATGTGGTTGGGCTTCCATTGCATTGGGTTTTCTGCAACTGAAGATTCATGCCTTTCAGCAATTCAGAAAGCTTCCCCCACTTTCCCCGGAGAACGGGGGAATCTCCGTTCTCCCTCCCCCTTTTTTTTCTTTTTCAGATTTCAAATCGGACATGTTAAAATTTCTCGTGAAATCCTCTATATCTTAGCCTATTCTTCATAGCTTTGAACTCATTGTTCTTTCTGTTCTATTTTGCACTTCTCCTTGATTTATATTGTAGTTTGTTAGTTCTCTTCATCTAGGTCAATTCCATAACTTAAGAGTGAGATTTTTATACCAATGATTACATGTATTCCCTTTTCAAATTTGCTTGTTTTATTTATTTATTTCCTCTTTGCTCATATTTTCAAACACTCCTTTTATTTCTTCACACATAAATAACATTAGGATAATATATGTTCGATAATGTGCAATGTATGAAGCCTTTGGACATGTTTTAATTTTGCCAATTCATGCCCATTTAGTTTGCTGCACACATTGTGCGTAATGGGATTCTTGTAAATGTTAAATTTACAATAAAATGACTTTATTTATGGTTTTTCCTCTAGGATATTCTTTCCTTTTAGGTGTACAAGGGCAGTATCAACCAAGGGCTAGTCTCATTTTTTTCAGTAGAGACTTTCTAGGGTGGATTTATGATTTTTTTTTTTTTGAGACAGAGTTTCACCCTATCACCCTCGGTAGAGTGCCGTAGCATCATAGCTCACAGCAACCTCTAACTCTTAGGCTTAGGTGATTCTCTTGCCTCAGCCTCCCGAGTAGTTGGGACTATAGGCGCCCGCCACAATGCCTGGCTATATTTTTGTTGCAGTTTGGCTGGGGCTGGGTTTGAACCCGCCACCCTCGGCATCTGGGGCCGGCGCTCTACACGCTGACCCACAGGCGCCGCCCAGGATTTATGATTTCCTACAGTAGCTGTTTTATTTCCCTCCTCATTGAGTCACAGCCAAGACAAATTAGTTTCCTTGTATCCATTTCTCAAAACATATTTTCTTTAGTCCATTATTTCAGTGACAATATAGATAATCCTTGCTTTGTACTGTTCCAATAAGGACAAATTTTAATTACCACAGTTTGATTAATAACAACTACTACCCAACAACCCAGTCGAACATTTTCTACCACAATACATTAACTATTTGTAGTTAAATAAAGTACAAAGACCACTGTTAGCTCTTCAGCCCACAAATTCCTACAAAAATAACAGGTGCATATCGGAGTTCACAACAAATAACATTATTTGTTTCAAAATCTCTTTGTGATTGCTCCTTAATTATTAAGATTTGTTAAAGTAGGATGTCTGTTCATCCATGTTCTTATTTTTTTTTTTTTCTTTTTGAGACAGCGCCTCAAGCTGTCACCCTGGGTAGAGTGCTGTGGCATCACAGCTCACAGCAACTTCTAACTCCTGGGTTCAAGTGATTCTCCTGCATCTGCCTCCCAAGTAGCTGGGATTACAGGTACCTGCCACAATGTCCAGCTATTTTTTGTTTGCAGCCATCATTGTTGTTTGGCAGGCCCGGGCTGGATTTGAACCCGCCAGGACAGGTGTATGTGGCTGGTGCCTTAGCCACTTGAGCCACAGGCGCCGAGCCTCATCCATGTTCTTATCTGTATAAACACTTTTGCTGAACTTTTCATCACTAATTCTGTATTAGACCGCACAATGGCTCATGCCTATAATCCCAGCACTCTAGGAGGTCAAGGCAAACAGATCACTTGTGCTCAGGAGTTCAAGACCACCCTGAACAAGAGCCAGACAGTGTCTCTAAAAATAGCTGGGTGTTGTGGTGAGCATCTGTAGTCCCAGATACTTGGGAGGCTAAGGCAAGAGGATCTCCTGTGCCTTAGAGTTTGAGGTTGCTGTGAACATTAATGCCATGGCACTCAACCCCAGGGCAACTGAGACACTATCTCAAAAAAACAAAAAAAAACCTATATTACCTTATATTAACAACTAATGCTAATTCGACAAGGAGTACGTGCTATATGTACCGTTCTAAACACTGCAGGTGTGCATATGTGTTTGTTGTCTTTGTGTGCAAATAAAACATTTTAAATCTTTTTTTAACATTTTAATTCTTATGTCACTATGAGCTAAGTGCCCATTTCACAGATTAAATAAAACTGAAACACATCTGTCACTTGTCCAAGGTTGTGTAATTTTTTAGTATCAGAACTTGGATATGAACAAGAATAATTTAGACCCAGAATCCAAGTTCTTACCTGATATACTCTCTAATCACCAACAATAAAGAAAAGTTGTTTTTTTAAAAATAAACCTTTATTTCTAAGTATGTGTGTATGTCTGTGTATGTATAGAAATATACATGTGTAAATTCATATATTCATATGTGTAAGTCTCTAGACTTAGAAAAACAACTAGAAGGAAATGAAACAATGTAACAAAAGCTATAATATGTAGATAATAAAAATCACTTTATGTTGATTTTTTAATTTTTTTGAAGTTTTTGGCCGGGGCTGGGTTTGAACCCACCACCTCTGGCATATGGGGCCGGTACCCTACTCCTTTAGGCCACAGGCGCCACCCTTCATGATTGATTTTAAATAATATATAATAAATATATGCTGCTTTTATTTCCATAAAACAACATATTTTAAAACATGATGCTTATAATGTGAGTATAAATGTTCAAAGTAAGTGGCTAATTTGCCCAAAATTTTGCTCTGCCACCTTCTAATTTCCCTCTTTAGTATTATCTCTTGGGCACCAAGCACTATGTGTTTGATATGTTGTATGTTCTTTAATTTTTCTTTATTTATATTTTCTGTCTCTACCCCCAGAATATTAACTCCTTGCAAATTGATAATGTGTCTGTTTTATTGACTGCTGTTCTTATGTTAGTAGCCATGGTAATATATAAAATCGGTAAGTATCTGTTCAAGAAAGTAAAATGTAACTGAAATAGTGTAAAAAGTACTGTTACTTAAAGATTAAAGGGAAAATGTATCCCGTCCACTGAAGGTGCTTTACAAATGGACTATAATCTCTTCTCTAAAAAGAACATTTCCATTGTTTAAGTTCATTTATCTCGGTCTGACTTTTCATCATGAGGAGGACAGAAAAGGTACAATCCATTTTTAAGGTTTTCAGTCTTTGCCAGGACATATGTTGTTCTAAATAGTGCAATTAAATTTTCATCCATCAAAAGAGCAGTCTGACAACACAGATAAAGAGAAAAGAATGTTCACCTGCTTGATTTCTTCTCCTTTATGTACAATCAGCAGGGTATAGGAGAAGGAACCATGTATGCTCACAAAATAAAGATCTTTGAATATCAAGGATAACTCCCACATGCTGAATCTGTGTTACACCAAACTGGGAAGATTCCAACTTAGAAAATAACAGTAAACATGAGAGAATTCAATACTGTTAGAAGAAAAAATGGAAAAAGATGCTTTCTTTATATAAGGATAGAATTGAGAAAATGAGGGTCAAGTTGGAGAAAGAAATTAATTGGATTGAATACTACTTTATTTCTTGGAATTGGTTTTTGTTTTGTTTTGTTTTGTTTTTGAGACAGTCTTATGTTGTCGCCCTTGGTAGAGTTCCCTGGTGTCACAGCTCACAGCAACCTCAAACTCTTGGGCTCAAGCGATTCTCTTGCCTCAGCCTCCCAAGTACCTGAACTACAGGCACCTGCCACAATGCCCGGCTATTTTTTTAGAGATGAAGTCTCACTCTGGCTTAGGCTGGTCTCAAACCTATGAGCTCAGCAATCCACCGTCCTAGGCCTCCCAGAGTTCTAGGATTAGAGGTGTGAGCCACCACTTCTGGCTATTTCTTGGAATTGTTAACAAACCAAATCAGACCCTGTTGGGAAAAGAAAGAAGATTCAAGGAGTATTATATCAGTCTGCAAGAGCGTTAGAAAAAGGTAAAGAAGAGAAAGGGAAAAACTTGATAGAATTTTTTTTTTCTATTTTAAAAATTAGAAAATATTTTCTTAAATGAGCTTTATGTTATACCTGTTGATTTCAGAGCTCTCAAACTGAAATAAATAAATAAAAATAGAAGGGAGGGGGAAGAACTCAGAGAAGGATGGACAGCTGCAGGAAGAAAATGAGGAGGAGGAAGAGCAAAAAACAGAAAATCAGAAAATATTAAAGATAAATGCATAGTTTCTTTGACATTCAAATATTTCCAGATGGCATCAATTGCTGGAAGTTTTTGTGGTTGCTCCTCTGAAATCTGATAGGGATGACAGGAATTCAACTTCTGCTTTTTTTTTTTTTTTTCTTTTTTAGAGATAGAGTCTCACTATGTTGCCCTTGGTAGAGTGCAATGGTGTCACAGCTCACAGCAACCTCAAACTCTTGGGCTCAAGTGATTCTCCTGCCTCAGCCTCTCAAGCAGATGGGACTATAGGTGCCCGCCACAACACTCAGCTAATTTTTTGTTACAATTATCATTATTGTTTAGCTGGCCCAGGTCAGGTTTGAACCCGTCACCCCAGTGTATGCGGCTGGCACCATAACCACTGCGCTACAGGCACTGAGCCGGCTTCTGCTTTTTTTTAAATGCGATATTCATTCTTACTATTCACCTCCACACTTCCAACACACACACACACACAATTGAACTTGTACTGTCTGAAAAGATTTCCATTGCTTTAGAGGCAAACTTATCTGATTGGGAATGGAAAAATAAATTAGGTCTTATGTATTCCTATGAAGAAGGACACCCCTGTAAATTTGAAGGCAGATAAAATTGTCTACACCATGACTGTACATTTTGATATCTTTTGGATACAGCAGGTGTACCTGATTTTTCAGATTAGTCTATGAACATTTATATTAAACATGATGTTCAAACATGCTATTTAATGGCTGTAAAAGCAGTAGTTATTTATTATAATTTGAAAGTAAAACAAAAAATATAATCATTCACTACTAACTATAAATTACAACTTTTTCACATTAGTTTATATATTTTCAGTTACTTTTCTAAGCCTAAAGATTTATCCATGCAAATGAATGCATGCATTTATGCATGAATACATATTTACATACATATGTGCGTGCATAGACACAGATGTAAGGTTTGTTAAAGCATCAATTTCCTAGGCTGGACATGGTGGCTCACGTTTGTAATCTTAGTACTCTGGGAGGCCAAAGTGGGAAGATCTCTTGAACTCTAGAGTTCAAGACCAGCCTGAGCAAGAGTGAGACCCCATTTCTACTAAAAATAGAAAAATTAATCAGGCATTATGATAAGCACCTTTAGACCCAACTACTTGAGAGGCTGAGGCAGAAGGATTGCTTGAACCCAGGAGTCTCATGTTGCTGTGGAAGAGGCTAACACCATGGCCACAGAGTAAGATTCTGTCTCAAAAAAAAAAAAAAAAAAATTCATGTCTCTTCCCCTCTCTTTCTGTGTTTCTCAATCTCTCTCTGTCTCCTTTTACCTCACACTTTCCTTCTCCTCTTTCCACCTTCCAACAGTTCTTCCTTTCTTCCCTTACACCTATAGAACTGGCTGAAGGTACAACTATTTCATACAAAATTAGGTAAGAATAAAGAAAAGCTAAATTTTCCAATTCTATCATTTTCAGTAAATGTATGACCTTATTTCTTTAATTAAGTTCATGTATATGGTCATTGCTGACATAAACTTTGATACAGAAACTATTCAGAAATTTATGTTAGAGCTAAATTCTAATTATTGCAGGCAAGTTACAGCTCATAGATTCTTCAAGCTTATTCTACAAATCCAGCAAAGCTATCTATCATTATGTATTTGTATTCACAGTGACAAAGCAGAGAGAGCTCTCTCAGCACTTTTGGATGAGAGTTCTTTGTCATCAGGATTTGTTGCCCTGTCAGGTGGAATTTAATACTTAAGGTAACTCAGAACTTCATCCTGAGAGAGAATCAATACCAAGACCATGCTGTCCGTTAGAGACAAGGCATGGCCTTGCAGGCTTGTATAAGGAAGACTCAGAGAGATGGACCTTTTTGGACTAATGGAAATGATATTTTAGAATTACTACAGAAGTTAAGGGTGCACAGCTGAACCAATAAGGTTATCAAGCCTAGGAATATCATGACTGATATCTCTGCTTCTAGACAATCATAAAGAAAAAAGAGGTCAAACATGCAAAGATGAGGCTAAATTTGTCAACAGACCCACTCTGTGTGGAGCAAAAAATAAAATAAGTTGTTTTCTCTTTAGCTTATTAGATTTGGAATAGCACTTAGGATCCTACAGTCAGATGAACCTACATAAGTAAGCAGCATCTACTGTGACATTGAAACTGTAAAAGAATATGGTTAAAATATCTCTAATACAAGAAAAGAGCAAACAACTCCCTTAAAAACTGGGCAAGAGATATAACTAGATTCTTTTCTCATGAGGACAGATAAGCAGCCGACAAATACATGAAAAAATGCTCACCATCCCTTATCATTAGAGTAATGCAAATCAAAACTACTGAGTGATATCACCTAACCCCACTAAAAATGGCCCACATCCCAAGGTTTCAAAACAACAGACGCTGGTGTGGGTGTTGTGGGTGCAGGGAAAAGGAAACACTCAGGCATTATACAGCCCCTTTGAAGTATGGCGATTCCTCAAAGAACTAAAAGAAGTATGGAGATTCCTCAAAGAACTAAAAGTAAACCTTCCATTTGAACCTGCAATCCTGTTGTGAGGTATCTACTCAAAAGAAAAAAAGGACAGTTTACCACAAACATGTTGGCACTTGAAATGTTTATGGCCGCACAATTCATAATTTCAAAGATTTGGAAATAACTCAAGTGCCCTTCAACACGTGAAGGGATTAACAAATTGTGGTATATGTATGCCATAGAATACGATTCAGTCATAAAAAGATGGAGATTCTGTATGTTTTGTTATCACCTACAAAAATTTGGAGAACATTCTCCTAGGTAAAGTGTCACAAGAAAGGAAAAACAAGCACCACATGTAGTTAGTACTAAATTGAAAGTAGTTGGTTAATAACTACATGCTTAAATGAGAGAAAAAGTCAAATTTAAGTGGGGAAAGGGGAAAAGGAGTTTGGTTAAGTTCCCACCCAATAGGTACATTTCACAGGTATATGGCGTACCCTCAGGGTAAAGGGCACATCATATGACCTAATCGTGCATACCCTTATTTTAACCTAAAATTTACAAAGATACCCATAATACAGATATTAATTTTACTTTCTACCAGTCTACCTCCTTAACTAATACTATAAAATAATGTACCCACATCCCAACTATAAAGACGGTCCTTATAGGACCTTCCTGGCCAAGGCTTAATGAACCAAAAGTAGGCAGCTGAACTTAGAAAAATTTTGAAAAGAAAATTTCTCATTTTCTGAGAGGCTTATCGTTTATATATTTTTTTAAAAAGATGAATTAGGTTGTCTGGTTTCATCTCTCTCTTTTTCAACTTACGTTAGGTAACATGCAGAAAATAAACAAGTTATCCATTAGAACTAAAGGTGAGAGTAAGCTCAAAGAAAAGAGAAATTCATCAGGAAGCAGTGTAAGTTGCCTTAGCAATACCAAAGATATGTCCTCATAAAGCAAAGATGTGGATACTGATTGAATTTTGTTCTCCCAAAACTTCTTAGGTCGAAGCTTAATTCCCACTGTGACTGTATTCAGAGACAGGGCTGTTAAAGAGGTAAGTAAGGTTAAAGGAGCTCATATAGGTGGCAGCCCCAATCTATATGACTAATGTCTCAGTAAGAAGAGAAAGGGACACCAAGGCATGCACAGGCACAGAGAAAGGGCCACAGGAGGACACAATAAGAAAATGGGTATTGGGAAGTCAAGAACAGTCAGTCACTTCCAAATAAACCAGCCTGCCAACACCTTCCTGGACTTTTAAACGTCAGCATGTGAGAAACAGATTTCTGTCTTTAAAGATACCCAGTGTGTGGCATTTTGTTATGGCAGTGCTAAACAGAACCTTGACAAATACAGTCCCTAAGTATGGACATCAATTAATTAAAATTTGCACATTAATTCTGCAATGGGTTTCTGTTCTGCCATTAACTACCAGAGTGATTTCTGGGACGGGATGGGATATAATCTTCACAGGTCACAGCTTCCTGACATGGAGAAAGAACTCAAAAACATCTCTAAGATATTCAAAAGTTTAAATTTGATCCACTGAACTTTTTCATTTTCTTGATACATACATTTAATAGATCTTAACATTTACTATAGGAAAAATTATATCAAATTACATAGCTTATTCTTGATGAACACATGTGTATCTGAGTCTCACCAATTCAGGTATAAAAGTATCTGGAGAAAATTCCAGATTGTTCATTTATCTGGTCACTTAAGAAATATTTACTAAGCATCTACTACATGGGAGGTACCATTGATGCTGAGAAGAAAATTATAGAAAGGATGCATATGGCACCTTCTGTCATGGGAAAGATTAACAAACAAAATTATACAAGTTAATTCAGAAATAAAGCAGCTAGCATAATCTGAAAAACAATATTTGTTTAATGAATATTTGAAAATATAGTACAGTTTTATACTACTATTCAGAGGAAGGTCTTTCTTTCTTCCACAGATAAATTGAGAGGATAAACTGATAATCTGAGGCATATACCAGGAGTGCAATTTGTTCATGCATCTAAAATCGGGGGTGGAATTTCTCTGGTTGGGGTCAGCGCTAGCTAGCATGATTTCATAATTACCACAAGACCATCTGCTCGAAAAGCTGTAGCCTTTACTTCCCATTGGTCATTCTTCTAAGAGAAATTGGCCTGTTCAGTACAACAAAAGGGATTTCAGGATCACATATAGCTATTTAGAGTCTGTAGAGAACATTGTGAGCTTGGAGAAGTTACTTACACTTCCAGAGCTTCAGTCTCCATACTTGAGGATGGAAAAGTACAATCTACCTTCTACAGTTATTGTGAGAATTAGAGATAATGCCCACAAAACTCCAAGCAGACTATTTCACATACAGCGGGCACACAATGTTTATATTACTATTCTGTTTCAAAAGCAAAAAAGGCAAAGTGGTTTTTAAAGATTGACTGTGGGTTCCTGGTGGACTATCTTAAAAAACAATTATAAGGGGGCGGTGCCTGTGGCTTAGTGGGTAGGGCACCAGCCCTATATACTGAGGGTGGCAGGTTCAAACCCAGCCCCAGTCAAACTGCAACAACAACAAAAATAGTCAGGCATTGTGGAAGGCACCTGCAGTCCCACCTACTTGGGAGGCTGAGGCAAAAGAATCACCTAAGCCCAGGAGTTGGAGGTTGCTGTGAGCTGTGTGATGCCACAGCACTCTACCAAGGGCGATAAAGTGAGACTCTGTCTCTACAAAAAAAAATTATAAGTTTGCAATTTGAAGCATCAAAGGCCATCTCATAGTCGACGAGGAATTTATGCCATAGGCATCAAGGAAAGAACCCGCATCCTAAGTCCCACGTAATGGCCCTCCTCATGTTAAAAACTCCTAAACAAAGGATCACATAGTAAATGGAAAGAATATGTACAAGTCTATTAAGTCGCCTAAAACCACACATCAAGGCACTGAACCGATCCAAGGAACTGGCAACCTTGCAGCCATTCTGCTAGAGAGAAATGGAAGGAAAAAAAAAGTCCCACAAAGATATTTTTAAAAAATATCAGACAGGGTTTACCACCCACAGGCAGAAGTAGAACACAATTGTGAAGTGCGAGGGTAACAATCTAACATGAACAGAGGAATATTACAAAACAAAACTGGAGAGAGAAAGAACTAAAGATGAAAGGGATTTTTCCCCCTTGTCTACCTGAGACATGCTCAAAGGAGTTGGAACAATATTTTCAGAAATATTTCTACATCCTCAGGGCAACAAGCATGAAAATTGGCAGCTGACACCAGAAGCCTAATTATTATCATTTTGTCTCTCCTTCACGGTACACTTCTAATGTTCTCTACTCTATTTTCCTGGCATTCTTAAGGGAGAAAAAGAAAAAAAAAAAAAAAAAAAAAAAAAAAACAGCAGATCAACTACAAAATCATTACGATTATACCATCAATAATATTACAAAAGGCAGTTAAGCCACATTTCTGGATTGAATGAAATTATGTTTTATTACAAATAATACAATAAAGAGTAAGTCTCTTGTAAATGCAGTTTTCTTTTGTTCTGCCACTGTGTGGGACAAAGCCTGAAACAATAAAATGTCATCAGATATTTGAAATGAAAATTAAATCTAACATTTCTGTAACTTCTGCAAATACAGAACTATTACAAAATCTCCCACAGACCTTTTGTGTTCCCGAGACCTTGAAACTGTTAACAAATACTCATTAACAACCATGTACTTCTAATTTCCAAGAGCAACTATTCATTATCCAAGCTTTAAGACTGACCTCCAAAATGGTTAAATCAGCCCTAAAATTAAATTAAATTGGCCTTTGCTGGCTTCCAGTAACTAAGTATCAAATGTTGTTAGACGACTATGAAGGTAAATGGTATAAAATTTCAGGGCGGAAGATGGATTTATACACCTACTGCAGGAACTTTCCTGAATATGCACCTAGTACTGATTTGAAATTGTCATGGCTGCTAAGAATTCAGATTATTCACTTAATAACAGTAGATTCATGACAAACATTTACCACTTGTCCATCTACCCCCAAAACTCCCCTAAAATGATAAAGGAAGGACACTAATTTATTCATTTACAGGGTCAAAGAGAACACTATTTGAGTAAACTTTTGGAACACGGAACTCAGGTGTCACAGAGCAAACTGGCGTGGTAGAAACATTTCAAATAAAAATATGGAGAAAGGAGTTTCCTGCTAAGATGGTGGCCGAGTAACAGCTTCCTTGCAATTGGGCACGGTGAGACTGGGGATAGAAGACTTCAGACATTTCTGGCTGGCGGGATCTGCCCAGAAACATCCCTTTGGGGACACAGGGAGACAGCGTGAGACTTCTGGACCCCCTGAGGAAGGGAAAAGCAGTGGAGATCTGGCAAGTGGTTGCGTGTGTTCGTTCGGTCTAATCCTGCCGGCAGCTGTGGCTCCAGCAGCAGTGAGATTGCAAACTGGAAAGGCCTTACCTATGAGCTGTTTGGGTTTCTTTTGAACTTGGCACTTGGTTGAACTGCCTTGGGAGAACTGGAGCAAGAGTGCATTGGTCTTTGAGTGCTGTCTGGGGCTCCAGACTGAGCCAAGCGAGACAGAGCTACCAGTGCTTGGTTGTAGGCTGTGCAGAGCCATCGTGGGAGACCTGTCCTGGCAAGCTCCATCCTCAGGGTCGCAGAAGAAGCATCAGGGGAGAGAGTAATCTAGTGACTGAGCAGCCAAAAGGCGGGGACTGAGATGCCTTGCAGCCTTAGCCCTCAGGGGCATAGGGTGAGACCAGTTTTGGCATACTGGATAAGTGGATAGCCACTTAAGGAGTGATCCCAGCCACAAGCGCCTTCCTGGGAAAGATTCTGCTTAGCCCAAGTTAGCAATTTAAAGTGCCTTCTAAGCAGGCTGAGGAGGATTTAAGCTCTCCCCTCTGCGGGGTTTGAGAAATCATTAGAGGCCTCCAGTCTCCATTTTGTACAGCCATATCAACATTGTGATTAACATATCATACTCCAGAAGATCACCTCTTGCCAAGACAATATCAGCAAGATATATACACTGCTTCATTTTTTGGTTTTGTTTTGTTTTGTGGGGTTTTTTTGTTGTTTGTTTGTTTGTTTTTGTTATTGTTGTTTTGTTTTTAATCTCAACATTTTCCTTAAATATTTTTCTTTTCTTTTTTTTCATTCATTTCTTCATTTTTCTAGTTTAAATATAATTTTCCATTGTTGCCTTTTTCAACAATTAGAACTTCAATTTTGCTAGTGTTTCTACCCATATTGTTTTTTTCCCCAATCTTATCCCGTAAAGTTTTCGGTTTGCTTGTTTTGATTTGATTAATTGCATTTTTGTGTTCCCTCTCTACTTGGTGGAGGTGGGGTACTGTGTCCAAACAGGCTGGCAAAGAGCTGCTGACCCAAACAGGCACTCCCAGACACTGGGAGATCTTAAGGTTGGGTCAAAGTACCCTACTGTACACCTATAATGCTCCCATCCCCCTCTTTCTGTGCGTCTCTTCTTTTGGACAATAGTTGCTTCTACCCACCCCTTCTCCTTCCTCCTTTTTCTTTTCTTTTCTTTCATCATCTTCTTTTTTTTTTTTTTCCTTCTCTTTCTTTCTTTTTCCCCTTCTTGCTCTTCAATCTTCTCATCCTCTGGTCCTGTACCAAAAGGACTTATCAAAACCCTAGTCCAGAGGCAAGGCAATTCAAAGAACAGGAGGAAGTGAAAGGAAAATTAGGGCAAGGAAACAGATAAAAGAAATCACTCATGAGGAAGAATCAGCAGAAAACTCCTGGCATCATGAAAAACCAGTCCAGAGCAACCCCCCCCCAAGGGGTTGTGAGGTAGATACTGCAGAGGATTCAACCTATAAGGAAATGTTAGAAATGATAGAAAGGGAATTTAGAATACAGATGATGAAAACAAGCAAAGAAATGAAGGAAACAATGAAGGAAAATGCTGATAAAGCAGAAAAAGAAATCCAAAAACAGAATCAATTAAGAGAAGAATATAAAAAGGATATGGCAGAGATGAGGGAACTGAAGCAGTCAATTAGAGAACTTAAAGATGCAGTAGAAAGTATCAACAACAGATTAGACCATGCAGAAGAAAGAATCTCAGGTAGAGGACAAAGCTCTTGAGATAACTCAGATGCTTAAAGAGGCAGAAAAGAAGAGAGAGAAAGCAGAACTTTCACTGGCGGAATTATGGGACTCTATGAAGCGTTCAAACATACGAGTTATAGGTATCCCAGAAGGGGAAGAAGAAAGCCCCAGGGGAATGGAAGCCATACTAGAGAATATGACAACTGAAAATTTCCCAAATATCACCAAAGATTCTGACACTCTCATTTCAGAGGGATATCAGACCCCAGGTCGCCTCAACTCTAACCGAGCTTCCCCAAGACACATAGTGATGAACCTGTCCAAAGTCAAGACAAAAGAAAAGATTCTTCAAGCTGCCAGGAGTAAGAGCCAGTTGACCTACAGAGGCAAATCCATCAGGGTGACTGCAGACTTCTCAAATGAAACTTTCCAAGCAAGAAGACAATGGTCATCTACCTTTAATCGACTTAAACAGAACAATCTCCAATCCAGAATTCTATATCCTGCGGAGCTAAGTTTTAAAATTGACAGAGAAATCAAGTCATTTACTGATATACAAACATTGAGGAAATTTGCCACAACAAGACCAGCTCTACAGGAAGTACTCCAACCTGTTCTACACACTGACCATCACAATGGATCAACAACAAAATAAGAACTCAGAAATTAAAGGACAGAGCCTGACTTCCACACTGATGCAAAAGATAAAACTAAGCAAAGGACTGTCACAAAATAAGATGAATAGAACACTACCACACTTATCAATTATCTCAATAGATATTAATAGCTTGAATTCCCCACTGAAGAGGCAGAGATTGGCTAACTGGATTAAAAAACACAAGCCACCCCTTTCCTGTCTGCAGGAAACACACTTAGCTTCAAAAGACAAATTAAAACCCCGAGTTAAGGGTTGGAAGACAATTTTTCAGGCAAATGGAATTCAGAAGAAAAGAGGAGTTGCAGTCTTATTTTCAGATACATGTGGATTTACAGCAACTAAAGTCAAAAAAGACAAAGATGGTCACTTTATATTGGTCAAGGGAAAAATACAATAAGAAGATGTTTCAACTCTAAATATTTATGCACCCAATTTAAATGCTCCCAGATTCTTGAAACAGACCTTACTCAGTCTGAGCAATATGATAGCCTATAATACCATAATAACAGGGGACTTTAACTCTCCTCCCACACAGCTGAACAGATCCTCTAAACAGAAATTAAACAAAGATATAAGGGACTTAAATGAAACCCTAGAACAACTGTGCTTGATAGACGCATATAGAACTCTCCATCCCAAAGATAAAGGATATACGTTCTTATTGGCCCATGGAACATTCTCCAAAATTGATCATATCCTAGGACACAAAACAAACTTCAAGAGAATCAAAAGTAGTGAAATTTCACCCTGTATTTTCTCAGACCACAAGGCACTAAAGGTGGAACTCAACTCCAACAAAAACGTTCAACCCCACACAAAGGCATGGAAACTAAACAACCTTCTGTTGAATGACAGTTGGGTGCAGGAAGAAATAAAACAGGCAATCATTAACTTCCTCGAGCATAACAACAATGAAGACACAAGCTACCAAAACCTGTGGGATACTGCAAAAGCAGTTCTAAGAGGAAAATTTATCGCTTTAGATGCCTGCATTCGAAAAACAGAAAGAGA
>CAUYRH010008546.1:0-12603 GCA_963574655.1 Perodicticus potto
CAAAAGAGGTAAAGTCTCCATCTTTCTTTAAGGCTGCATAATATTCCATGGTATACATGTACCACAATTTATTAATCCATTCATGGGTCGATGGGCACTTGGGCTTCTTCCACAACTTAGCAATTATGAATTGGGCTGCAATAAACATTCTGGTACAGATATCTGAATTGTAATGTGGTTTTTGGTCTTCTGGATATATACCTAGTAAAGGAATTATAGGATCGAATGGCAGATCTATTTTTATATCTCTAAGTATTCTCCAAACATCCTTCCAAAAGGAATATATTAGTTTGCATTCCCACCAGCAATGTAGAAGTGTTCCCTTTTCTCTGCAGACACGCTGTCTTACCTTCAACTATTTAGCTAATTTTGGCAAATCAGAAAGTACTTCTAAGGAATGATTTTATCAGAAAGGCCAACCATTTGATCATATCTCTTAGGTCTGTGACAGGAAAAAGGATATCATTTTTCTGGGGAGAAGGATGCTAGATGAAACAGTTTGCATTGTTACTTTTCAATATAGGCAGTCCCCAAATCACAAACATCTGGCTTATATACAACTCACACTTACAGGTGACTACAGGTAATGGGTAGATGCACCATTTCCAACTTACATACAAATTCAACTTAAGAACAAACCTACAGAACCTATCTCATTTGTACCTTGGGGACTGACAGTAAAAAATAGTGAATTATTAAAAAACTTCCCTGTCAAGTGTGGAAACAATTAGCCAAATACTAGAGTCTCTGAGAGAAAAATAAATTAGCTAGGTCAAAAAGAATTCAGACTGGGGACATATAAGGATTTTAATGACAATGACATTCAACAACAGTAGTTGCTGATAATACCTACAATGATTAGATGCATGGTATAGTGTTTAAGTGGATAGTCCTAAGCCATCTGGGTATGAATCCCAGCTGTGCCACCTAAGAGCTATGAATATTTGGATAATTTACTTATCCTCCCGAAAATTCTGTTTGCCTGTGTAGTAATATTACCTACCTCAGAAGACTATTACATAGATTAAAAAAGTTATTTTGAAGTACTTAGAACTAAATCCTGTACAAACTAAATGTTATGTAGATGTTTGTTCAATCATTATCACATTATCAATCTATTTGCAATGTTTATTAATCTTCTCTGTTCAAAGATACCATACCGGCTTGGTGCCTGTAGCGGCTAAGGTGCCAGTCACACACACCAGAGCTGGCTGGTTCGAATCCAGCCTGGGCCTGCCAAACAACAATGACAACTACAACCAAAAAATGGCTGGGCATTGTGGTGGGCACCTGTAGTCCCAGATACTTGGGAGGCTGAGGCAAGACAATCGCTTAAGCCCAGGAGTTGGAGGTTGCCATGAGCTGTGATGCCACAGCACTCTATCCAGGGCAACAGCTCCGAGGTGCTATCTCAAAGAAAAAAAAAAAAAGATACTATACCATAGTATTACCTGTGCCTATATGGGATGTCTAGGCAGGAGAAATTCTTGCCAGTCAGCTAAATATATGCTCTCAAGGGGTAGCTATGTTGTAAAATTTTATACTTAATTTTATGCTCAAAAGAGCAAATAACTCCATTAATCACTGGGCAACAGACATGAACAAAACTTTCTACCAAAAAGACCAATGGCTAACAAATACATGAAAAAATGCTCATCTTCCCTAATCATCAGAGAAATTCAAATCTTGCGATATCCCTAACCCCAGTGAGAACAACCCACATCACAAAATCCCAAAGCTGCAGATATTGACATGGGTGCAGAGAAAAAGGAACACTTATACACTGTTGGTGGGATTGCAAACTAATAAAGCCTTTTTTGAAAAGGCTGGAGAATCCTCAAAGAGCTAAAAATAGGCCTTCCATTTGACCCCACAATCCCATTACTAAGTATCCAGAAGAAAAGAAATAATTTTACCATAAGGACCTTTGCACTCAAATGTTTACAGAAGCTCAATTCACAATCACAAAGATGTGGAAACAACTCCAATGCCCATCAACCCATGAATGGATCAATAAACTGTGGTGTATATAGACCATGGAGTATCAGTGGCTACTGTGGTTGGATGTCATCCAGCCAAAACAAATGGAGACTTCACATCTTTTGCATTTACCTAGAACGATTTGGAGAACATCCTCTAAGTAAAGCATCATAAGAATGGAAAAGGAAGCATCTGATGTACTCAAAAGTAATGTGAACCTAGTTGGCGAACAACTATATGCCCACATGAGAGAAAAACATATTAAAATTCAAGAAGGGGAAGGAGGTAAGGGTTGTGGTAAGGTCTCACCTACCAGTTACAATGTAAGGGTATATGACACATCTCCTGGGTGAAGAGGGCTCCACTGAAATTTGGACTTCACCTAACAAATGTAAACAAATGTAACTGGATTTTATGTACTGTTATATTAATTGGAAATAAAACAATTGACCTTAAGTAGAAAATATATTATAAAATGGTTACTTTTCATTGTTAATTCCCTAAGAACATAGACTGTTATGTATGTACACACACACACATACATGTAAAAGGTATATTTATATACAATGGGTGTCCAAAAAGTATACGTATTTTAAGAAAGGGAAAAACTGCATTAAAATTGTAATACTCAGTATATACCGATAATATTTATTATCTTACATAGTGTACCTTGTACATCTTAAAATTGCAAAAGTTAAATATGACGAGTATTAGAGTATTATAATTTTAATGTGTTTTTTTCCTTTCTTAAAATGTGGATACTTTTTTGGGCACCCTCTTTGTTTGTGCCTGTATTTGTGTGTGTATACATACAAGTATATGCTTCACAGGGCATGATAAAAGATTGGATAAAAAGGTATGTTACAAACCAGCGTGGCGAAGGTGAGCGAAGCAGAGTGGAATGGGTGGGGAATGACAAAAGATGGGACCGGGAGGACTGACTGAGCTGATGGCTGCAGCCAGCACCAAAGCACAAAATCAGCTTTATTTGATAGTATCTGTACTAGGTTGTCAAGGAGGAGTAGCATAGACAATATGGGGAAATAGCATAAACAAAAGACATAATTTTGGTCTTATATTACAATAGGAAAATGTAAATGACTTTAATGAAGACAAATCATCTCGTTAATGGTTTCTATTCAACTTCATTAACATATGGCAAATAGTAAGAAGGAAAAGATCATGAGGATCTCAGCATAGTTGACAAAACAAAGGAAGAACTATGTGACTTAGTGGTTTCTACTCAACTTTGTTGACATATGACAAGAAGTAAGAAGGCAAAGATCACAAGGATCTCTCCATAGTTAACTAAACATTGGCAGAAGGAGCATGAAGAAAGAGATCAGGCTGTTTGGGAAATGGAGGAGGAGGAGAAGCAGTTGGGGGTTTATTCCCCGAATGTTCCCCAGGCAGTGGGAGCCCTGCCATCTCAAGGCCCTCTCTCCAAAAAAGTTGAGGCCAATTAGCATTTGCTTTTAACAATGAATTAAAATTGAATCAAGTAGATAACAAACCACATCAAGCTTTCTTACTTTTTGTATTGTAGTTGGGCTGACTACAGTTCTTGGTATACGTACATGGACTTTTCAGTTTCAAATGTCTCCTTTTGCTGAACTGTTTTGGTAAAACTCTCACTATAGTTTATGGCATAGGAGATTTGTAAAAAACTAACATTAAAAAAAGCCATATTACAATAAAAAACTGGTAAAATCAAAATGTTATCTTTAAACTGTCTATAAATAGAATAAAACATAATTTATTTATAAGTCACCTTTAAATAATCTATATTTATAAAATACTAAAAAATTATAATTCCACCTAGTTTCAGTGTAAATAATTGCAAATTCACTTAACAGCAATAAAACTAAAAAAGTTCAAGATTTTTTTTATAAACAGACAAATTTAAAATAGAAGTGGTTTATTCTTAAAATACATTTAAATTTTCTTCATTTGTAAAGTATTATTTAATTTGTAATTCTATCAGATTGCTATATATATGAAAAGCAATGTGTAGAATAGAGAACAAGAGTAAGTTTTCTTCCCATGAACTACCCCCTGGAGCTCTTCTTTTTTTGAGACAGAATTTCAAGCTGTTACCCTGGGTAGATAGTGCTGTGGCATCACAGCTCACAACTCTCAAACTCTTGAGCTTAAGCGATTCTCTTGCCTCAGCCTCCCAAGTAGCTGGGATTATACGTGCCTGCCACAATGCCTGGCTATTTACTGTTGTTGTTGCAGTTGTCATTGTTTTAACTGACCTGGGCTGGGTTTGAACCAGCCAGCCTGGGTATATGTGGCTGGTCCCCTACCCACTGAGCTACAGGCACTACCACCCTGGAGCTCTTCTTTATCATCTCAGTTCTGACTAGGCAATCAGGCAGAGGAAGAAAGGCTGGTCCTGAATCAACTGTCCATAAAAGGCCAAGATTATCCTTAGTGTCATTTCTATTAGATTCCACTTCTGAAGATGCATGATCCTAAAGTGCTATCATAAGACATAGTAAATTTTAAGTTCTGCTGCTCTACAGAGACCATGCCCTCCCCTCCCCCCTTAGAAACACTAGGATAAATTGATTAAGGCTTTTGTGGAGAAATCATTGGAAAAGTACTGTGACTTGATGGAAGGATCATTTTCCTCCGATGCTGATTCTGTTGTGGTGACATTTGGCCCACACAGATACATTCAGACACTCAATCCCTCAGCTATCACAGTTTATTGCTGTTGCTTTCTTGATAATTTGATAATCCCGAAAATAACTTGGTGGGTCTCTCAACTTCTAACATATGCCCCACTTTAAAGCTTCAGGAGAGTAAAGAGCCTCTTTAAAGGAAAAGGATTGAATTTCAACTCTGCCTCACTGAATTTTTTTCCTACAATACTATGTATTTTCTTTTCTTAATTCCTTTAGTTTTCTCTTGGCTGATAGAACTTTTGACCAATTACGATGAGCTTTTTTCCTTACGAGAAATCATTTGGCTTTAGTAAAAGCAACTGGTTCTTTTTAAAGTTCGTCTGTGTGAATTTTTGCTTGTTTGTAGGTGTGTGGCTGTTCACAATTATGGCTGATAGTTTCTCCTGCTTCGGACAGTTTTTTATCTATCATTAAATTCTCCACTGAATGAATATTACAGTATGTTTTCCTTCAATTTCTCCATGAAGGTCAGGAATGACTTTAACTTTCTTGGTGCAGATTTTGAATATCACCTTCAAACTGTTCATTTTTTGTCTTTGATGAAGTTCGAGTTTTAAAATTTTAAAAGTCTCAATTTGGAGAATTTTAATCTGATCTGTAAATTCCTTATATGTAATGGAAACATGCTTGAGGAGGTGAAAATTATAAAAGAAAATTATATCAGTAAATGCTAATTTTTCAACCCCCCAGTTTAGAATTTAGAGTCTTTCTAAAGTTGCCTTTTGTTCCCTCTGAAGACCTTTTACATAAATATAGCTGACGATACTTTCTCAAATGTAAACAAGGCTTCTATAATTTTCCCACTGTCCATGGTTTAAATATTATTGACATCACAGTGCAAATTATATATGTGACTTTATACTACCATCTTTGGTACTTATAGGAAACAAGTGAGTTTTCTTTCTTGTTTTTTGCAATATGAAATATATCTGCCATTGGATTATTATCGCAAGGTCACCTCCTTGAACCAATAGTTTTTCCTTTCTATTTTACAAAACAGTTAATTGGTAGGGAATCAATCTCAAATGATTTAAATTTAAATGCCTTTGTGGAATGGCTCTGTGTGTGGGTATGCATATTTGGGGAAAGCTTCAATATCTGTATATTGATCTTACTTTCAATGGAGTTGCTTATTCAGTTGAATAGTGGCAATAATTATCTACATCTGCTGTGAGATCACAAATTGTCACTTACCAGAGCCTAGGATTGCCATAAAGTTAACTTCCTGTTTTTTTCTCAAATATGATGAAAGATGACAATAATAATACACTTTTGTAAAATGAATCTTTTTCTTCTACTGCATTTCATTATGGAAGAGAAAAAATTTTGAAGACATTTTTCAAAAGCCTATAATACATTTCACCCCCAGAAAAACTCCTCTATTCAAAGACATGTGTATAGAGCATATGTATTTATGTATAAGAAGAATTTTTGTTTATGTCTGTGTATACAATATCCTTACCTCTTTTCATTATAGGATAGGATGCAAATCTAGGAAATCCTCTCAAAGAGGATTATCTTTTAACATATCTGAGTTAATTTTAGGAAAGCAAACCACAAAACTTGATTAAATTACCAACTTTATTTGATTTTGTTTATTTTTAATGAATTCTTTTGTGATTTTTGTCTGGATAAAATTCAAGCTGCATACTGTACCATTTGGAACATACCCATCAACAAATTGCAAACTTCTGTAACCTCCGCATTTTGGAATTATTCTTTTGTTAAACATTTTATAAAATCACCGAACCAAAAAAAAAAAAAAATCAAGAAAATATCACTTAATAGGACTTTAGATAACTTTTGCATTTAACATGTATTATAAGATCTGAGAGCAAATAAATTTCCAGTGCAAACCCAAGTATTTTTATTAAAAACTTGTGTTTCTGCTGTTGGTTGGAGAACATCAAATGTCCCGTTGACTCAGCACTATTTTCCCAGTCCTTAGAATAAAGTAAAGGAAACTACTAGATAATTGTAAAATCACAGTAATGGGGAGGCTTTTTTTGGTTCACTGCCTCACATCATCAATATTTATTGAGCATTTACAGTGTACAAGGCACAATAGAACATACAGAAACATGGTCCCTGCTCTTGAACAGCTTACATTCTAACAGAAAAAAATATATACCTTTTTTTAAATGGCATTTTTGTTTGGCGTTTTCTGCAAAGTACTGAGGAAATAGTCTGTAGAGAGAGCTTTGGGTATAATTTAGCCCCATCATTATTTATAGAATAGAGGAAGAGAAAGAGGAAGGATTTTAAAGCCAGAGAATGACAGACCATTCAGAATAGGCAGGACTTAAAGAGAGTTAAATGCAATCTCATCAACTAAGGAGCTTTGCCGCAGTAAAGCAGATGAGGGAAAGAGATTGTGGGATGTAAGCAAAGGAAGCAGGGTATCTCAGACATCGAGTAAAGCCAGAATGATCATGCAGCCTTTTTTCAAGTAAATGGTCACCAACTAGGAATGGTTGGTGATAAGACAGACGACTAAAGAAAGGAAGATAATCTTGTGCACCTGACAAACAGAAAGAATAAAGAGTCAAAACAAGAAACAAGAAATTCTTAAAAACCAGAAGTGATTTGGAAGTGTAAAACTTACAGTCAATGCTGCCCAATGTCAAGATGGGCCAAGAACATTGTGGCTTCCTAACTTAGAAAATGCCGTATACCAAAATTTTAAATGGAACATAATACGTTTTCCCAGTCAATCTCTCCTCCCCAGAAAAAAGTAAGAACTCATTTTGGGGGAGCTGGGAAAGAAGAGAGGGGAACTTGGGTTATGGTTGGAGTCAGCAGTTGTATTAGAATATTTGTTATGATAAACTTTTTGTTTAATCTTGGTAAAAGCCCATTAGCTGCCAAGAGGGAATAAGGAATAAATTTCTAAAAATGTATGGTTTCCTTTAGAGAAATTTCCGAACCAAAGGACTAATTTACATGAAAAACTATAGAGAAAGTAGTTCAAAAAGTCCATTCATAAAATTTTATGAACTTAGACCTGTGTTCTTAACAATTATGCTTGGATTGTTCATAAAAATTTTGTAAGACATTTAAACAAAGCTAGCCATCATCTCAAGTAATTTCCCTGTTAACTGTTTTTTACAGCACATGCACGTTAGGCAAGTATCAAAAACAAACAAACAAAAATCACAAAAGCAAAAAACCTAAAAATAGTTAAATACATGTTTTTTTGTTTGTTTTACTGCTGTGCTTGATATATACAAGGTAATAGATATCAAGCAATTCATTTTACTGCATTTTTTCTTTTACATTCTTGTTAGGTTGCCTAAAAATTTCAATACAAATAAAATGAGTGTAGCAAAATAATGAAAGCAACAGCAAGTAACTTTACGAATAATGGAATGTGAACCGTTTCTGCTCTTCTCCAGAGTAAACTGGGTCACAACTTTGTCTAGAGGAACACTTCTGCAGCTGTAGTCAAAGGCGTGTACATTGAGATTGAGTATTCCACAGATACACACGGCTTAGCACGTCGTATCCGTGAGACATCTGTTCCTACCACAGCCCGGTAAGCGCTCCAAACCTGAAAAGTACCCACAGTAACTACACCTGTGGCTGCAACCAAATGATCCCTTTTATTCCCCACCAGGACAAACCAATATGTAGGCAGTTTTCTTTGCTTAGACGTGAAAGCAGTTTTAACACTGGCCCTTGTGAAGCCACAATGTACCAAAAGCACTATGCCAAACACTTCTAGCTTGTATAAAAATTCCACATCATCATATTGGCCACCTCAGGACGAAACCGATAACTCCCTAAATGTTAACTGGCTCTACTCCCCTAATATTAAATACAAAAACCACATGGGAAATAGGAAAATTCAAATAGAAGTAATATAAATCTGTCATAAATTGTAAACAAAGAACTATTTGTGGGATAGCATGGATGACAAAATGGCCTGCGGTGTACATTTTAGAATAAGGCAGACAGAAGTTGGAAGGAGGGTTAATTTCCCCTCCTTCTCCTGCTTCAGCTTCATCTTCCTGGGTACCCGATGTCCACAGTGCCAAGCTGTCTCTCAGCAATTGCATTATTAGCGAGCTGTCTTTGTATGACTCTTCTCTTAATGTATCAAGCTCAGCAATGGCTTCATCAAAAGTTGTCTTTGCCAGAGAGCAGGCTTTCACTGAGGAGTTCAGAATCTCAGAATAGAAGGCAGAGATGTTAAGCGCCAGGTCCAATCTGACGGGATGTGTTGGTGACATTTCCTTCTTGCTGATTTCAAAATCTTCTTGGTATGCTGGTTGTGCCCGATGCCTAACTCCTTTCTTATCACCACCAGCAGCAACCTCAGCCAAGTACCATAGCAGTCTCCTTTCATTTTCAAATGGAAGACTTTGCTCTCTGCTTGGGAAGCATTGGGAATCAAGAACTTTTCCAAAAGGGACAGTACATCATTGAAGACATCTCATAGGTTGGTCTCAATTTTCTCTCTGTATTCTCGAGCCATCTGCTGTTTATTCTCGGCACCTTCCATCTTTCGCTCAATACTTGAGATGACCCTCCATGATGACCTCTGGGCTCCTACAACATTCTTATAAGCAACTGAGAGAACATTCCTTTCCTCGTTGGATAATTCAGCTCCTTGCTCAGTTACAGACTTCATGCAGGCTGCCATGTCATCGTATCGCTCAGCCTGCTCGGCCAGTTTGGCCTTCTGAACCAGCTCATTTGTATCCACGACTGGATGCTCTACGTCCAGAGTGGGTGGTGGTGGACAGAGGGATGGACTGGGGCTCAAAAGTCTCTGAATGGGTAGGCTTTTGAATTGTCATCACCACTGTTAGCATCATAGTAAGTACTGTACTCAACATGGATATTGAGTATTTTATACTCAACATATGCCTTCATGTACAAGATGGTCCCAATAAAGAACATATGATACATGAAGAAAAGATACTGGTAATATATTCATCCTACTGATGAGGAAGTTAACAAGTGGCATGGTCAGTCACAGCCCAGATCTTCTGGAATGTTGTTCACCGTCCTTTCACTGTACTGCCTCTCGTCAAATACCTGCTCTAACTCTTAATGACATAGGGCACCAATCTTCTAATATCTTCAGGGAGAGATGTTGGAATTCTGTCTATGGTCTCTTCCAATGTATAATCATTGATTATCCTCAGTGATCAATAATTTACTTTATAATTTAACCAAATTATTTGACCAATATTTAAGTTCATTTTTCTATAAGAAGACTGATACATTATGACAGAGAGCAAATGATTTTTTTGCACAATAATCTTTTTACATACTCATACCGTTTCTAGTCTTTTCTTTCCTGTTCTAGATGTCTTTAATTTTTAAAATAAAGCATGCATTACTTTCTCATCTAGTAATTTTTATTCCATTCAATCTTTTGTTTCTAGATTCTACTCTGCTTCCAGTATTTTTGTCTTCAACTAATTTTATATATGTGTTCAAACTCTGTTTAGCACTATTTCATACTCAAAATCTTAATTGGTTTTCTACAGCGTGCAGAAATACATCCTTAGTCTGGCATTCAAAACCTTCAATGATGTAATCTAACCTATCTTTGCAACCTTATTTTTCTCACCTTTTATTCATGACTTTTCCATAATTGAGCTTCAGCCCAATCTAGGATGGACTTATGAAATTGTGGTTTTGGCATTTGAGATGTTGACTGATTGAATATATATATTCCCAAAGGTTCATGGCATCTAGTCTCTTATCATTTTGTTGAAGCACTATTTGTGTTGCAAGAATTACAAGGAGGTGTGAATATGAAAACAGTGCTGAATTCAAGATGCAATTTTGTATCCACTGTACACAAGTGTAGTACAGGAGGATATACTGTACTTTTTGGTCTCAGGACCACTTCAACTCTTTAAAATTGAGGCCTCCAATGAGCTCTTCAGTGGGTTGCATCTACAGATATTTATTCTTTAAGAACTTAAAACTGAGAAGTATTAATTTATTTAAGCTATTTTAATTTATTTATTTGAATTAATTTAAACTACCAATTCACTTAACAATAATAAACTCATTATTAAAATGAATACATTCATGAAAACTAAACATTTATTAAAAATATGAGAAGAGTGACACTGTTTTACCTGTTTTTGCATTTCTCTTCGATGTTTTTCTTAATGGAATAAAGTTTGATCCTCACATCTCTTTCTGTATTGAATCTGTTATATCACTCATCATGTATGCTTTGGAAAACTCAACTCTACACTTATGAAAAGGGAATGAAAAAATCAAAAAACTTCCAAGTATTACAGTGAATATTGTTTTGAGTTTGTGGACCCCCCAGAAAGTGACTCAAGATCCCCCTGGAAGGTCTTTGAAACACAAGTTGAGGATCACTTATGTAGTAGTTAAGAGCTTGGGTGGTGATGCCCCCCTTTGTGCCTGCACAAGCTTGTCCACTCTTATTTTTGTGGTCTTGGACAACTTATTAAACTTCCATGCCTCAGTGTTTTTTCTTTTAAAATGGAATTAACAATAATATTTATTTCTTAGATGTATTTTGAGAATTGAATCATATATTAATATTATTTGCAGTTAAAACAGTTCCTGACTCTGGGAAGAGTTAATTTTGTGGCAATGCCAACTTTTTTTTACTAGCTGGGGGAGTTTCTCTCTTATCACTGGTCTTTAATGTCTTTTCTTATCCAGATTAATCTTTATTTATTATTATTATTATTATTTTGAGACAGAGTTTCAGTTTGTCACCCTTGGTATAGTGTGACAACTTCATAGTTCACAGCAACCTCAAACTCTTGGGCTCAAGCGATTCTCTTGCCTCAGCCTCCCAAGTAGCTGGGACTACAGGCATCTGCCACAATGCCCGGCTATTTTTTTTTAGAGATGTATTTTCGCTCTGGCTCACACTTGTTTTGATCCTATGAGCTCAGGCAATGCACCCAGCTTGGCCCGTGAACCACTGGGCCTGGCAATATTTATTTGTTTTAAAGACAGAATAAGAGAGAATTATTATATATATTTTTTGTTGTTGTTGATCAAGTCTTTAGGCAGTGTTAATCCTTTGATATTTATTTAGATAAAGCTAAAGTATCCACATGGATTTTAATACATACTTGAAAAAAATAAGACCAAGCTCTAAACATTTTTATTAACCTGCAATGCTTTATTTAGTCCATTTATATGCATCAGTTTTCCTTTTCTTTCTGTAATCTGTCAAGCTTAATTTAATAATTCTCTTTAGGTTAAGAGAAAATAAACAAGTCTAGTATTCATTCATTCACTTATTCATTCATTACATACCCATTGTACCAGATGTGCTACTAAGCTCTGATGTGCAATCTAATAATCTGGTGGTAAGGGCCACGTGTTAAACCAATGAACAAAAAACTAAATGTATGAATAAGAACGTGAGAAGTTTGTGAAGTACTCTTTCTTATTTCTTTTTATGCTTCGAATACCATCTTTATAATATATTGCATGTGCCTTCATTTAGATTAGTGTTTTACCTTAATTTGTCATATGTAAAATACTCAGTAAAAAAATGATTGGGGAGAAAAGAAAATATGAAAAGAACATCAGATGATCTGATTCTGATTTCAGCTTTGGTTCTAATTAGCAATATGATCTGAAAAAGATATGAAAATTTTATCTCATTTTTTTTCTCAATTGCAAAAGTAGGCAGTTGTTTAAAATCTCTCCCAGAATGAATGTTCTATTTCTTATTATGAGAATATCTTTACTACAATTTTCACATAGTGTTTGAATGAGGAAATTATTATATTGTAGCATTTTAATTTTATTGTAATTGTTTCTTTCAACCTATCAGTTTGTGTGAATACAAACACCTTTTTTTTTTTTTTTTTTTTTTTTTTTTGTGAATTTGTGCCGGGCGTGGGTTTGACCAGCCCCCCCTTGCCTATGGGGCCCCTGGCCTGCCCCCGTGTCCAGATGG
>CAUYRH010008549.1:0-34282 GCA_963574655.1 Perodicticus potto
TTTTAGCCTTCATATGAAAGCTATAAATTAGCTCTATATTAGGGCTGAGTACATTGGATACTTTTTCTTCCATTCTTGAGATACTTTGCTAAGAAGAATATGTTCCAGCTCCATCCATGTAAACACAAAAGAGGTAAAGTCGCATCTTAGTAGGGTACTGGTGAAACTTATTAAATGTAGAGTATCAATGTCTTTATAAAGTGATTAAGAAAATGCTATGAAGGCTATCTCTCACAGTACGATCAAAATGTTTCTGATTGCATATGAAGCACATTCTGCCCTATGATTGCACCAATGTACACAATTATGATTTAATAAAATTATTAAAAAAATAAATAAAAAAAAAATGAAAAAGTTAATCCCAGGGTGGCGCCTGTGGCTCAGTGAGTGGAGCTCTGGCCCCATGTACCAAGGGTGGCAGGTTCGAACCATGGCCCTGGCCAAACTGCAACAAAAAATAGCAGTGTGTGTTGTGGCAGGTGCCTGTAGTCCCAGCTACTCGGGAGGCTGAGGCAAGAGAATTGCCTAAGCCCAAGAGCTGGAGGTTGCTGTGAGCTATGATGCCACAGCACTCTACCAAGAGTGACAAAGTGAAAATCTGTTTCTAAAATAAATAAATAAATAAATAAATAAATAAATAAAGTTAATTCCCTACACATTTACTTTGCTATATTCAAGTCATGTGAAAAACTGATCTGGTTAATCCAGATGGTAGAGAAATATGTAAATATACACATATTTACTAATTTAAATTTTATAACCCTCTCTCCTCCATGTTTGCTCAGGGAAATATTATTACCTGATAAACTTACAGAAAGCACTATTTTATCACTTAAATTCCTTTTCATTAGTAGTAGGACATTAAATGATCTTACCTACTTAAAAGTAATATGGTGCTAATTATTAACTGTTATTTGATTTTTAAGGCATAACAAGGTACATGAATATTTCTCCCTTCAGGGCATTCTGTATTCAGTTCCATCAAAGGATCCTGTGTTAGTTTACCGATATTGTTCATTCCTTAACTTCAACCATATTCTCAGCCCTACTGAGACATATATTATAGAGTATTTAATACATAACCTTTCAAATAATGTTTATATATTTATTTGATTATATATATAAAACATAAACTTTGCTTAATTTCGTAAAAGATTTATGTTTTGCATGTTTATACTTTAAATGAACTCAAAATACGTTGCTATAATTTTCATCGCTTTTTGAATTTAATGTCCATCTTTTATATTTTCCATCTACTTGTTTGTCTACTTATTGTCTATATGTCAATGTAATTTCTGTTGCTACATAACATTCCATTTTTTGCTTATACTGTTTGATTTATATATTTCCTAATACGACTTAATTTATTAATTCTCTTCTTTTTTTTTTCAGCAAAACATGGCAATGAAAGCTGTTGTATATCTGTGAACCATTGAAAGATTTCCCTTCGGATATTACTCAGAAGGCCAGAAAACTGCGGGCGTAGGTAAGAATACTTTCATGATTTCAGAATGGCCTTGTGATACCACATATATTCCCACCAGAAGGACAAAGTTTTACTTTTTCACATCTGAAAGGACTTGTCATTTTCCCTCTTCTTAACTTTTCCTGATAGTATCGGATTAAACTTGCTTGTTATATACTGTGGAATTCTTAAATGAATAGTGCAGTTGACAGTCTTTTTGCCACCAGTTTTGACACCTCTGGGGAAAAAGCTTAGCGCTTAACTGTTCACTTTTCTGTTAAGTTTCCTGAATCACTATTCTATATCTTTATGGTATCTTTATATAATTTTAAAGCTATAGCTATTTTGGAAATTGTATACATCACCATTCTGTCTCATAACATGTGAATCTTTTATATTTTCACTGAAATATAAAATATTTGTTTTTGGTTCTTTTGTTTGTTTTTTGTTTGTTTTTCATTTGTTTGTTTTTAGTTCTGATATACTCATCTGAATTTATTATAGTTTGTGTTTTAACAAATGAAGTCCCAAACTATTTGACATTTTCATCTCTTTGAAATTTAGTTTTCCTTGTATATTTGAGATAGTAAATCTTTTTCAAATTGATTTTTTTATGGTATATGGTGGTACCTAGCTTTTATTTACTGAAGTTAGAGGTTTTTCCCACATCATTTACTACCAAATTCCTTCCTTTCCCTGCAATTACTAAAACCAATTTTATCAGACACGTACTTCTAACATATAGATGGAAGTTTCGGACTCTATTGCCTTTGATCTATCTCATTGCACGTGTAGCAGTCTTCATCATTTCCCTCTTTTGTCGTTTTAAAAATCTTTTATTTTGAATTATTTTAAAAAATAAAGTTACAAAAATTACCAAAAGGAATCATTAATCCGTCTTTCAGCTTCTCCTAATGTTAACATCTCACAAAACCATTCTATAATTAGGAATAACAGAAAACTGACACTGGTGTAATATTAACTAGACTTTGATCAAACCCTGCCTAATTTTCCACCAAGTCTCTTTAAAAAGAGCCTTTTCCTTGAAGAATATATGCTATCTTCAGCTCCTTTTTCAAAATTATCTTTTATAAATAAACTCCTTTTATGAATCATCCATATTCATCCTATCATATTAAATGTGAATTTAGTTTGTTATAATCTCATTCCAGTTGAATTGAATGGAACTGCAATGATTTCATATAAAATTGTGACAATCTGACACTTGTATGAAAACGACTTATCTCGTGCATACATTTCTCTTCTTTATTATCATTTATTTATTTCCTAATTTGGGTCTTATCATTTCTCTTCATAAATGTTCCACTTATATGTAGTTAGATATAATCCTATGTTATTGGTTCCTTTTTTGTTATTAAAAATTATATTTTTCTTTACTTTTATGTTTATATTTTTATCGCAGGTTTGTATGCACTTAATTCAAAATGTTACATGTTTCTGCGGTTTCTAAGTAGACAAACATCACTAGCCAAGCCTCCTTCTTCAACTCACTTGCGAAAACTTTGGCTAACTCATTCGTGTTTACTTCCAAATTTCTAAATAACAAAATTATATTTCTGTTTTTCATTTTCTAATTTAGGCATAACATATTTTCTAATATGATAACTTAGATTTTTTTTCCTTTTTCAGTCAACCACACTCTTGCATGTAAAAACATGTATAATTATGATCTTATGATCAGATTATTATTCACTATTTACCCTATTTATATTCTTGTTCAGAGAGACAAACTAAGATCAGTTTTCATTTCTGGTAACTTTTTGTTTGTTTTCCCTGTAGTCAGTTGTTTTCCATGTAGTTACTTTGACTCTCTATTTATTACTAATTGAACCTAACCCTCCTCTCAGAACCATCCTTCACCTTAATTAACTAGATCACTTTTAACTACTGGAAGGAAGGTTTCTGGAGCCGTCTGACCCGTTCCCGTCTGGATTGAGTGTTCTCATCACTGCATCCCCAGCTCACCTTGGCCTCTCCAGCCACTGCCACATTGAGGGAGGCATCACCGGCCTCCTGATTTTCCTGTTTTCTTGTCATGCTCCCTCCATAGAAGGAAGGTCATCTTAGAGTAGATTTATGACAAAACACATGTCTGGAGTTAATATTTTTAATTTTAGTCAGTCTGCAAATATATTTTACCAACATGTTTGATCGATTATTTAACTGAAAATTATTTTCCTTCAGAACTTTCAGACACAGCTTCATTGTTTTCTAGCTTCCAGAGCTACTGTAGAAAATATGAAGACATTTTGATACGTGAATCTTTTATATAAACTGTCTTCTTTTGGTGGAATTCCTCTCTGCAGAAATGCCTGTTAAGCTGGGCCTGGATTAAATGACATGGTGAGCCAGTTCTTGGGATTATGGAGCGGCAACTGTGTGAGTTCCCTCTGGCTACACTCATCATTACCACACACTTGTAGCTTAAAACAACACAGGTGTTTTCTATTATTTATCTGGAGAAAAGAAGTCTGAAGTGAGTCTTTAGGGCTAAAACTGAAGTGTCAACACAGCTGGATCCTTCTGGAGCCGTTTCTAGTTTCTGGCACCTGCAGGCATTCCTTGGTTTGCAGCCACATCACTCCAGTCTCTGCTTCTGTTGCCACATTGCCTTCTCTTCTGTAGTCAAACCTCATCTGCTGCTGTCACAAAGGAAACTTGTGATCACATTAGATTACACTGGAACCACATGGATAATCTAAAATCATCTCACTAAAAGGAAAGGTGTTAGTATCAGATTATATTGAGGCTACCTGGATAATACAAGTAATCTCATTATTTTAAAATCCATAATTAAATTACATCTGTAAAGCCCCTTTTTACCATATAAGATATCATAGATCCAGAGTTTCTAAGGATTCAGGTGTCAGCATCATTCCTGGGGTGTAGGAGCAACGTGTGGGTAACTACAGAAGTTTTGAGACAGACTGTGTTATGGCTCATATTTACTTCCGAGAAACACAATTGACAGCCACCTTTCGGATTCACCAGCGACGTGTCGCCTTGACCTTTCTGATTCACCAGCAACGTGTCACCTTGCTCACCTTGTCAGTGCTGCTAAGTTAGGGCTTCATTGTTTTCTGCCCATCCCGTTTTCATGTTTCTTCATTTTTGTGGATCTCAAAACTTTTGTAATGACCCATATATATCGTCTACCACAGTAGCCAAACAGAAAAGAGAGATAATCAAAGCAAAGACCTAATTCTTATTCATTGAATTTGGTGTAGAATTTCAGGTCAGAGGTAACTATGTGCCTGGTGTTGAAAGTCACTCAGGAGTACACACAAAGCGAGTGACTGCTTTCTTTACAATGAACAATAAAATAATATTTTCTCAGAAAATCTAGATAGTAGCTAGTTTATGCCCATGAATTGCTTTTAAAATGCATTCTTATTAGAAATAAAGTATCTAAAATTTTAAGGAGACACACACCACTACTTTGGTCATAGTAATAATGAAAATTGACGTTTGTTGTTTCTTTACTCTGTGAAAAGTTCTATGCTCACAATTTGCCTGAATACTTTTATTGAAGGCTCAGGACAATTTCATTGCTGTCATCCTCCCTCTCCTGGGCATGGGATATATGCCCTGGCCAAGGTCACACTTATGTCTGAAGTCAGAGTTGGAATTCAGGCCAGATTTCTTCGGAAGCCACTTAGAGGTCCCCAACACACCCCATGGACAAACAGGGGTCCGGGCTTCTCCCTCACGCCTGCTTCCATTTTCCACAGGGAGTGTCGTAGCAATGAGATGAGATTTAAAGTGTTGAGTCTACCAAGGTCTGACATGAGGATGTAATGCAATGCATGCAGAGTAAATTTGAAGGAGTAAAACACAATGAAATATATGAATTCTATATTTAACAATATCATAACCTTTCCTAAGAATGTTTAATTGATAAGATTAAATTGTTATACCATTTGGACTGATTTAGTCCTGAAATACTGGGAATTTTTGTTTAATACAGGACATAGTTTTCTAATTAGTAGAACTACATATTGAATTTCCAGAGACTAGAATAGCTTCTGCATTTCACCATGGTGAAAGGCTCTGTCAAAATACATTTTGGCTGTGAACTGTGGTTTTGTGTTGCTTTCCAAGGTGCAGGTAAGGAAAATACAAAGCAATCCTCTTTACTCTGTGATTACATGCTTCCCAACAGAAAAGACATTAGGTTTTAATTATTATTCTTCAACTATTCAAAGCGAGTTAATTAATTTATGGAATTTAAAATGTTACACATTCTGGAATAATACAAAGACCTACAGCTTTGGTCAAGCTGAGCACACTGATTGGGTCTCTGTGTGCCAAGTTTAACTTTCTGTTTTACAATGCATTAATCCTCATTTAGGGAGCAGACGAGTCTTTGCAGTGCTGTTGGAATGAGTTTATCTGCTTTGATGTTGGGTCAAACTATTTGCATTTTGAATTTTCCTTGGTATTATGCACGTCTATACCCAAAAGGCTGCATCAAAATCTCTGAATAGCTAACATACTTTTATTCAAGTGTGTATAGCAGTGCGTTTCATAATCTTTCTGTCTATGCATCTAAATAATGGAGTGTATTTCCTGTCCTGTCCCCTCCATTTTTTTGGTAGTACACAGGGTTATGCCTTTATTTTTTAATGATCATCATCACCTACACGGTCTTTGTAGAAGACCCTCCCTTTGCCCATGGATTCAGCTATTGCTTCAATGATGATGCATGTTCTCAACCTACATTTTCTTTCTGAAACTAGATTAATAGGCTAAACTTCTTCTTAGGTCTCATTAACAGGGGTCCTCTTGGTATTTTCCGTTCAACATGTTCATGTCACCCTCACACAAAACAAACCAACGTATTGTTGGTTTGGAACGTATCATTCCAAAGCTACCCATTTTCTTATGTTCTCTTTCATCATAAAATACATCTCTGTCTACCTGGATTTCCAAGCCTTTTCACAATTTGCTTCACTTCCTTCTTTATTCTCAGGGATTCTCAAATTGGACTGTTCTTTAAATCACCTAAGGGAGCTTTTACATAATACTCTACTTGAACTCCTTGTCAGAAATTCTGATTTAAACTGGTTGGGTGAGGATAGAACATTCAGGTTTCTTGATTGAAGAATGGGTAATTCTAAGGACAGTCAGGGTTAAGAACCACTGTGCTATCTCATTCAGCCTTCAACAGGTCACCTGCTATGTAGATCACTGGGTCATAACTTTGGCTATATGTAATTATTTGGGAAGCAATAAATATACTGATATCTGAATTCCACCTGTTTACCATCTAAAGCTAAGAACCACTCCCAATAGATACTATTTCAAATACTTAAGCCCTGACAATCCTATGCTAACCCACATGTTTCTTAGATTAATTATAAATTGTACAAAGTTTTGTAAGGTTATTGGAAGCTTATGTTCATTGAATCCCACATCTTCCCCACTGCCAAAAACAATGTCTTAAAACACAAATATAACTTTGTTCTCACTTTTCCTAAAATCTTCTAGAAAACTAGTCAGTTTATGCAGTATCCTAGTGATATGTTTCTATTAAAAAAAAAATCCCAAAAAGAATGTTAAAGAAGAGTAGCAAGGATGGCATTTAAGCAAAAGTGTAAATGACTCTAAGTACCATATTTTAATTCTGTAGTTGGTGACATTAATTAAACACTCTACTCCCACAAAGAAAATTTAGAATTCTTGTGACAAGGGAACTTCTGATACAGTGGCTGGCCGATAAAAATAAGAGAAAAGAATAACTAAATCATTAGGGAAAAAATACTAAGGACTAAAAAGGGAATAATCATTTGTTTCTATATAATTTAGGTAAGTTAAATAAAACTGACCATTGGGCATTAACTATTTGCAACTATCTTTTACTATCTGGAGTGACTTAGTTCAACATCAGTTGGCATAGCCGGTTTAAATCTTTTATCCAGATTGATTTTGAGAACAGTTTTTAGTGATGTTGGACTCAAAGTATTTTCTTTTTTTTTTTGAGACATAGTCCCACCCTATGCCCTGAGCAGAGTGTAATGGTGTCATAGCTCACTGAAACCTCAGACTCGGGGGCCGTGGGCTTCCAGCTGCCCCAGCCTCTGGAAGCCTTTGGGATTACAGATGCCCGGGCTGGTTTTTCCATTTTTTTAGGAATCGGGGTCTCACTCTCATCCAGGCAAGTCAAATTAATAGTTAATAAAATTAATTATTTCACATTCTAAGTGCACATTAAACCAAACAAAGTAGTCAGATGCCTGTGCGTCCAGATGACAAGAATCTAGAACCTTCTTATAAGTTGTGGAATGTTTTGAATCTAAATGACTTCATTATTAATCCACTGCTGCTATCGTGTACAAAGTGGTTGCAAAGTTCATGGGCAATTTAAAATGGTGTGCAATTTAAAATTGCACTCGAACTTTATGGCCACCTTGTATTATCCAAAATTAATATTAATTCTTCTGGATCCAAAATATAAAAACTCTCTGAAGAAACACAGTGTTATAAGAACCTGCACTGTTTTTCATAAAATTAAGGTAAAATAGAATCTTTATCTACTGACCTCTCTCTCTTCTATTTAACTTTATTTAACATAATACTATTTATTACATTTTTAAAGTGTCACCTAAAAACCCAAAGTCTACCAATTACACATTTAAAGCAAATAAACAAAAAGAGAAATGGAGAGCCCTAATTCCAGAGTAACTCATCACGTGCCCACAGTTAAGATCCCGGGTCTGTGAATACGCTGAATCCACGTATTGAACTTCTTAACTCACAGCCGTCTGGACACACTCCCCTTTCCAGGAGCTGCCTCTCCTTGGCACCAGTGAAATGTGCTAGTTGTGCAACTGGACCTCAGGCCTGTGGCCACCACTGACCTGTCCAGTGATGTGCACCCAAAACAGGGCGGTCAGTGAAGGTCTTTCTTTTAAATACATATATATATATATATATATATTTTTTTTTTAGGTAGATTTTTTTTAAGTGACTTTTATTTTGTCTTTGTGGCTGAAATGTCACACTAAGAGTTTTGGGTGTTGTCCTTAGCATGGTTTCAGTTTCACAACTAAGTGGAAGAAACCAGTCTACTGTGAGAAAGAGTAATAAAGAAAGGTGAGAGATGCAGAGAGAAAGATCTGGCAGGTTTTTGATATTTAATTTATTATTATTATTTTGCTCGAAATACAACTGAACACCTTTCCTTCCGAGAGTTTAGTTGTTCAAAGCGCCTCTAATTTAATGAGCCAATATTTCCCACTAATCCAGCTGGGCGTGACCCACACGGGTCTGAGACGCGTTTGTTCAATCAACCTGCCTCGTTCGTCGCCTTTCATCTTCCTTGCCCTTAGTCTCCGTGGCCTGGATTCCATTATATAAAGAAGAAACCCCGCATTCCTAACAGGAGCATGGTCTTGTTGTGATATGTGGTAATAAATGAGATATGTGATAATTAATTACCAATAACTTTAGGAGCAAATGAGCATACAAGTTTTTTTTTCTTTTGTAAATGGAATTTTCTCTGAGTTTGAGAACTTATTTACTATTTTTTTTATTTTTAAATTTACTCACTAGAACAGAGATATGAGTAGGGATGGATTCTTTTTAGAGGCAATAATTTTATGCATGAAACCTAGAAATAAAAAGATCAAATTTCTGAATATTAAATTATTCCACTTTTTCTTTTCTCTATGAGGCATTCACTTAACATGAAGAAAGTAATTTTTCTATAATAACAGGCCTGCTAAAAATTCAAAATACAAAATAAAATCCTCCCCATTTACATTTATTTTTGTAATTAAAATGAAATAAATAATATTGCATTCTAAAATAATTGAATTGAATGTGACATTGACATTCTGTTTTTTTTTTTTTTTTTTTTGCTTGTATCTAGAATAGAAACCCTGTCTAATTTAGGGGGTCCAGGTCTGGAGCTGTTTTCTTTTCCTTACCTTTCCATATATTACAAATTGATGCAGAAAAACTGTAAAAATATGTTATTAAAAAATAGGGTATTCTAGGTTATACATTGTTTGGGCCTACTAGACATCGTCTCAGATAATAGTGAATCCCACTAATTCTACAACTAACTCTCTGTTTAACTAGACTCAGCACTCACGGGCCAGCACCATGGTTTGCCGTAAGTATTACCCACTGTCATGTGGCACAGCTTGCCTTGGTACTGTCCTGCTGCGTCCCTCACACGCTTTACCCTGGATACCACATCTTTAATGTCCTTCCCATCTCTGTTGGGGAACTGCTCAGAGTCCCTGCAGCCCACTCTGCCTTTGCCCAGGGAAACCCAGGGTTTCAGGAGCTGTTATGTTCTCTCCTAGGGCACCTCCCATCCATGGCCTCCAACCAGTAGGTGTATGACGTCCCCACCTGCCTTGTGCTCAGAGGGAGACATAGCTTTGCAAAACTATTCCTAAGGAGGTGGGCGAGAACTCTCCTCCCCAGCTCTGTGCTTCATAAACGTGCTTGGCTTCTTCCCTTTGTCCATGTGCTTCCCTTCTCCCTGCCCAGATTTTCTTGGAATTCTTTTGATTAAATCTTTCATGAAAATCTTTTGCAAAGTGATTTTCTGGGAAAAAGAACAGAAAAGGGTTAGTGATAGTAGACTGTATCCTATTACCATGTGTGAATTGTCCTTAAATTGGAGCAAGTCATGTGATAGAGTCAACATTAGTTTTTTATTCAATTTATTAGATCCAAATTGTCATTTAAATCTACTGTAGTACCACTGTATGCTGTCATATGAGGACATCTGACAAATGCCTTAGTTTTGATCTTTCTACAACCATTATTAGGTAAATAAAACCTTTCCATCTGTACTTTGAATATTTTTGCTTATATTATATTTTTGTAAAATCTAATTGTCAATACAAGCCTTGTTTCCTTAGTCTAGAGAGGGGCTTCTGAGCTGAGTAATCTTTGGGAAAATAGGTATGTGACTATCAATGCCTTATAATTTCTAGAAAATCTCAGTCTATCCAAGCATATGGCCAAAAAGGAGCCCAGGAAACTAGTGTTTCAGCAATCTAAGTGAGTCATTACTATGAAAAGGGTAAAACTGTACCTTTGTAATGGAGAAAATTAGCAGTCACTACCAAATCACGGAAGGGTGATAAGGTGATCAGCTGTGTTTATAGGAAGAGCCCTTGATAAAAGGTGATACAAAGTCCATGTTATACCTGGAGTATTCTTCAGAGTGATAACTCTGGTTTGACAATAATAATTATAATTTCACTCTCAATTTTCTCTGAGAAAAACATCAGTAACAATGGAAATAGACTACACAAACAACCTGACTAATACTCTTCAAAACCTTGAGGTCACGAAAAACAGCCCCTAAGATAATGGAGCAGCCGAGGAGATGTGAGAACCTCACGTGTGGGATGTAGGAGCTGATCACAGACAATGCTGGGAAACTGGAGGACCCCGAGGAAAACCAGAACTCACTTAGAGCGTTTGTATCATTATGAATTTTCTAATTTTGACAAATGTACCCTGGTAATGTAAGATCATGCCATTACAGGGCATTGGGCAAAATGCATCTGGGAATTCTTTGAATTATCTCTGCAACCTTTTTTTCTTAAATCTAATATTAATCCATAATAGAAACTTTTTTTACGAAAAGAAAATCATTCATGCCATAGGTACTCTATATAGTATCATCACCATTTTCTCCAATTAATCTTAAAGAGACAAAGGATACAGGTTTATTGTGTTGAGAATGTGTAATGGGGAGGGAATAAGGAATAGGGTTATTAATGAGTTTGTAATAGATGAACTTAGACTCTTGCCAAGTCAGTTAAATAAGTGATAATAGGAGAGACAGGTTTGAGGAATGTTTAAAGACAGGTCAAGTAGGTAACTATAGACTGTGTATTTGCCTCCGTTCACTTCTGGAAGATATTTTTTATACATTTGTATTATAAGCAAGGTGAGAAGTAAAACTAGAATTTACACTGAATTTCAAAAGCATACATATTTTCCAAATATTGTATCTGTTGTTCATCTGCAATTTGGTTGTAGCTGGGAATCTTTTATTTTATCTGAAAAACCTACTTCTAGGGGGCCCTCGGGGCCATGGCAGACTGGCTCTCTCAACCCAACCATAATTAAGTATGGTTTACATTCTACTGGGAGAACAGCTATATGCTTAATAACTTGAAATCATGATACAGTGTGATAGTTTCTAATATAACAATTAAAATACTTCAAAGCCTTTAAGATAGAACATTTAATTAGAACTGAGGGAATTGAAGAAGTCTTAATAGAAGAGATGGTGTTTCTACACAGAGTTTCTAAAGGAAAGTAAAAGATCTGAAAGTTGAGAGATGATTACCTTAGGACGTATGAACAATGTGGGGAAATTATACACATTCATTCAATAAATGTTGACTGATGCCATGATAGGGGCAATTCTTTATTCTTGGAACTGGAGAAACTGATTGTGGGGAAACAGCAAAGAAGGCTTATCTTCCCGGAGGTTGAATCTAAATGGAAGGAAGGGACCAAAAAATGATTGATAAGCATATAAAATGTACAGTGTTGTGCAAAACATGAAGAAAATTCAGGATGATGCATAATGGAGGGAAAGAGGTGCATGAGATGATCTCACGTTAACGTCTGAGTAGACAATGGAAGGAAAGGGACTGACGTGACCAGCTCGAGGTCTCTTTAGGGACAGGAGAAGGCTGGTCAGGAGCAGAGGGAGTTTAGAGCCTGGGCAGAGCAGTTAGTGCGAGGAAGAGGAGCCCCGAGGGGCTGGAGCCTGACGCCTGGGGCGCAGAGGTCGGCACATCCCCGGGCCTTCCAGTCCTCAGCAAGGACATGGTGGGTGTATCTTAGGAAGCTGCAAAGTCCTTGCGGTGTTATGAGAGAGAAGCGCCTTGATGTGATTCAGTTCACAAAGGGATGCTCAGCCAGGCTCTGGAGTCTGACTGCAGAGTGACAGTGAGCGCGTGGGGCGCCTGGTGCGGAGCTGCCGTGCAGGGTTCACAGAGCAGGACTGGGGCTGGGCAAGCACAGCAGAGCGAGGGGCCGTGATTCCGCGATTTGTAGCCCAAGTGGAGCGCGTAGTGTTTACTCACCAGTGGGAGAAGGAGGAGAAAAGTCAGAGATGACTTCAGGTCATAAATTCAAAACTAGAAATAATGGATGACATTTTAAGATGTTAGAATAAGAGAAGTAGACTTGATTCTGTAAGTTGTAGGAAATTAAAAAAGGGTTTTGTTCAGAGAAGTGTAATATTATACGCTTAGCTTAATAGGGCTGTGTTCTGGGAAAGGCATTGCCTGGAGACGTGGTTGCGGGGCGAGCATCGCATAGCGCCCACGCAGACCTGGAGGCCTCCGCCTGGCCCGGCACCTGCTCCTGCGCTTCTGTGACCACGTTGCTGCTCTGAATTCCGCAGGTGGTTACACTGCAATAGCTTTTGCTTATCTAAACATATCTAAACGTGCAGAAGGTACAGTAAGTATATGGTACAAAAAATTTGAAAAATGGCTCATCTTTATAAGGCATTTATAATGATGTGGCTGGTGGCACTGGTCTTGTTCTGAGTGGTAAGAATGAAGGCCTAGTCCAGGGGTCCTCAAACTACTGCCAGCAGGCCACCTGTGCCCCACAGGACATTTATCCAGCCTGCGGGGTGTCTGCTGCCTGTCTGCTCAGCAGCCACTCTTCCCAGCCTGGAGTGCGCATGTGTGGAATGTGCACCACTCTCTGACTCCTCCTCTCGGTCTGGGGCGAGACTGAGACTCGTGATTGGAGGAGTCACGAGCCTGCCTGAGCTGAGCCTGCTGCTGCCTGAGGACCAAGGTAAGAACAAGTTAGGATTTTTTTGGGGGGGGGGGGAAGTTAGGAAGTCTATTTTTTTTTTTTTTTATTCTTCAGTTATTTGGGTCTTTTTTTTTGCAGTTAAGGGGGGGTCTTTTTTTTTTCTGAAGTTAGGAGGTCTTATTTATTTATTTATTTTTGCAGGTGGGGCCACCTTTTGTTTTCATTTTAAATATTGTATTTGTTTACTTTTTTTCTCTATATCTTTTTTTTTTTTTTTCAGTTTTTGGCCAGGGCTGGGTTTGAACCCACCACCTCTGGTATATGGAGCTCGTGCCCTACTCCTTTGAGCCACAGGTGCCGCCCCCATGTTTTTTTTTTACTTCAAAATAAGATATGTGCAGTGCGCATAGGAATTTGTTCATAGTTTTTTTTTTAAACTATAGTCTGGCCCTCAAACAGTCTGAGAAACAGTAAACTGGCCCCCTATTTAAAAAATTTGAGGACCCCAGTCCTAGACGGTTACTGCACACCACTGCAGACTTTTCAAACAGAATGAACTTAGAAGAGAAAGTATTTTTCTTTTTTCAGTAATAAATTCACAGTATTTTATCACTTTTTATTTCATGAACTTTTAATTTTTTAACTTTTGACTGTTTGTAAAAAACTTAGACACTAGCACAGCTGCACAAAAATATTTCCTTTGTTTATAAACTTATTCTCAAATTTGTTTTATGTTGTTACATTTTCATTTTTACTTCTTAAACATTTTTGTTAGATAAGAAGACGCAGACAGGAGCCTAGGTCTACCCAGGGTCCAGGTTACCAGTTTCATTGTCTGTCTCCTCCACATCCAGTCCCACTGCAAGGGCTATGAGATCAGTCAGTAACAGAAATTTTTCAGCTCCTATAAACAGTATGTAACTGACTGAAGCAGCCTTGTGTAGTGCATGAGTGTACTACAGAACACCACATTACATAATACAAATTGCCCACTTTTATTAAATTTCACGTGGAAAAGTTTAACTTAGATGTGCAACTTGCATCATGCTCCTTTGATCTATCTATGCAAACCCGTCACTAGTTTCATTTGCCCCCATATGTCACCTTCCTTCACAGCTCACTTTTTATCACGTCAAAAACACTCATAACAGGAAATATTCCTCATCTGTATTCCTTGAATTTTTTTCTTCTCTTTTATAAAATTTTTAATTGGCACTAAATAATGTAGGTATGATGGGTTAAAATGTGATCTTCTAATATATGTACACTTTCTGGAATGATTAATTAAAGCTAATTAACTTAGCTGTCATCTCACATATATATTAATTTTTCTGGCATGGACATTTAAAATTGGCTCTTTTAGCAATTTTGAAATGTAAATTCCCTTCTTATTCACTGTATTCATCATACTATGCAATAGATCTCAACCTCTTGTTCCTTCTCTCTAGCTGAAACTTCCAACCCTTTTATCAACACCTCCTCATTGTCCCCTCAGCCCCACCCCTGTCTCTGCTAAGTACCATTCCACTCACTGCTTCTGTGAGTTCCGCTTTCCTAAATTGTATACATACAGGAAATCATGGAGTATTTGCCTTTTTGTGTGTGGATTATTTCATTAAGCATAATGTCCTTCAGGTATTTATCCGTCTTTTAAATGACAGACTTTTTTAAGGGTGACTAGTGTGTGTGTTAGTGTGTGCATATGTGTGTATCATATTTTCCTTATCCGTTCATCAACTGATGGCATTTTGGTTGATTCCATATCATGGCTTCTGTGAATAAGGAAGTGAACCAGAGTGTACAGATAATTCTTCGACATACTGATTTCAATTCCTTTGGATATATACCAAGAAGTGGGATTGCTGGATCATGTGGGAATTCTATTTTCAATTTTTTGATGACCTTCCATACTGTTTGTATAATGGGTGTACTAGTTTACATTCACATCAACAATGCACACGGGTTTTCTTTCTCCCCCACATCCTTGCTATTTCTTGCTACTTTTGGACATTTTGTTGATGGCCATTCTAACAGGTGTAAGATGATATCTTATTGAGTTTTAATGTACATTTCCCTGGCACTTAGTGGTCCTAAGCACTTTTTCACATGCCTGTGGGCTGGGTGTACTCTTTTGGGAATGTCTGTTTAGGCCTTTTGCTTGTTTTTCATTTGGATCATTTGTCTGTTGTGGAAGGTTTTGTTATTAGGTTGTCTAATCTCTCTCTCTGTCTCTCTTTCTCTCTCTCTCTTGTTTCATATCTTTGCACTATATATATTTCTCACTCTTCTAATTGTAACACTGAGTCTTGGTACCTAGCACACTGACGGCCACTATTCATGTCTGTTTATCATGGTTAATTTCTTTAATTTCCCAGTGGTTCCATCCTCTGTCTGTTAAGCACTTTAGCACACTCCTCTCTTCATGTCCACCCAGCTCTGAGTCATTTTGAATCTCCCTTATCATTCTCTTTTACTCAGTTTTTTTAAGACCACACACTGGTGGATCTTTAACCTGTCCATATCCAGACACCTCCTCTTCTCTCCTGGACACGTACATCTCAGGTGAAGACTGACCCTCAGCATCCCTCATGGCAACGTGCGACCACGTGACTAGATGTCAGCCAACCCTGCAATCTAGAGGTCACATTAAAATTGACATCTGACCTGAATTTGCACTATTCCCTATTCTGCAATCCAGAAATGCCTATACTGAACAAACCATGGAAACTTGCTTCCCACACAGAGTTTGTTTAAAAAAAAAATGATATCTACACTACTACCTAAACTGAACTTTTTTATGTACCGGAAGGAGCCATATTTATTATACTAGCCAATATACAACCCCCTTCCCTTCAGAGGGTGAGACAGTGTCTCTATCACCGTATGTTTTTCCATAAAAGCACTGGAAAAGACAATCTGAGCAAACATGATTATTGTTCCTTCATAAAATGTGCAGAATGTGGGATATCAATAAAAAATTCTCCCTCAAAAATTCTTGCAGTTTTTAAACATGTACATGAAAATAAATGCATCTAGTTTCAAAACATATTTATAATCCACTATAAATTGCCAATATGGTTATATTAACTTGGCTTCCATGGCTTTTTTTTTAAAACAATTGTACTTGCCATCAAGAGCTATGACATCCTTTGAGTTTTTTTAAAAGTCCTTTACATTTTTACTAGAAATATTTTTTAAAATTGTGATAATTACTTAATATTCTAATTCTCTTTATCAAGGAATATTGGTCCTGCATTTTAAATTTAGCATGGTCTGTGACCAACTGTTAATTGGTTAGCACTATATAGAGAATTAAGTGTCATTGTTCTTATAAGTAAAGTAGTTATCACTCTGGCTTCATGCTGTTTATCTACTTCTGAAATAAAATTTACAGATATTTTCTGAGACTCAGAAGTCTCTGTAATTAAAAGCCAAATGTATAAAAGTTTTAAATAAATAAGGTACATAGTTATGGGGGGGGAGAGAGAGAAAAGACTAAAAAATTATCCCTATTGGAGTGATAAAGTTTTTTAAAAGCTAATTGCAAAGAGAGGCTTATATTTTTTGTTAAGATAAAAAAGAGTAATACATAAATACATATATACTTGCATGTGACATTTTATAAAATTACTATCTTTAATAAAATAATTACTTGGATTAGGAACAATTATATGTATAATACAATGAGATTTATAATTAAATAGTAAAAATAGATATTCTACATATGCTGATAATGAAGAATATAATTTATTTATATGATCACATATAAAAATTATTTATAATAAAACATAGTTATATCTTTGCCATTTTCAAAGTATTAACTGTTATTTTTCAGACTAAGTATGTATTACCTTTGTCAGAAGAAAGTAAATGGCTAAAGCTTTGGGAAAAAATAGTCTTTATATATATAAAGAATTTAAGTCCTTCATAAATTGTGAGAGTCTAGTTACATTAGCAACCAAAGTAGTACAGCTCTAGAAAATGGATTACTGTACTTGCAGCCAAGGCAAAAGATTGTGCCTAAGGCAAAATACAACATGTTTCCAAGAATGGTTATAGTTCCACCCGGGCCACTGTGGTGGAGCTGCATGGTTTTACATGGGCTGGTTTCAATACAATAACAAATGTTAAGCACTTACAAAATGCTTACCCTTAATTGGAATGAGTTTAGCCTGAAGATAGAATATAATTTATTTAATGTTATTTTACTTGTCACAATTAAATACATACATAGACTAAATATGTGATGATTTGCAATCGCTTCCTCTGAGTTATTTATTGGGAACGTAATACTTCAGGGTTTTGATAAAATATACATTATAATCACTCAAGGTTTTCCTTTTCATAATTTGTATTCAAGAGGGTATTTCTAATAAGTCATAATAAATAGATAACAAATAAATTTCCTGTGAGAACTGTATTGTCTTCTGAAACTGCAGCATGGGCTTTCATTTGAAATTTTTATATCATCAGACACTTGGTTTTTCAGATGACAGAAGGCTAAAAACCAGACACTCTCTCCTTTTCATAATTTCCACAAGTTGTTTTCCTCTTCCACATTCAATTTGCTTTAAGAGAAAAGAGGATGAAAGCAGAGCTAGTTTTCTGTTTGAAACACTGTCATGTTGCTGGTTAATTTCCATTTGTGTTGTAGTTGTCCTCTTTTTTTGACTCATTTGGAAATCTAATCTTGAGGAAGTAGTAAGCTTGTCATTCTAACACTCAAAATTCATGGTATTTAAAAAAAAAAATTCATGGTGTTTAAAATCTGCCCATGTAAATATATCAACCCCATTTGAACACAAAAGAAAAAGGAAGCATACATGTTTTGCATAAAGGGCTTAAATATGAACCTCATTTAAAAACAGTATTATACTGGAACATATAATTCTGTGGGCCTGTTGTTTTCCAACAAGAGGCTGGTTCTGATATCACTTTGGCCTTTCAGTGGGTACTAGCTAGCTGGACCCATTGAGTACATTCTGCTACCGAATCAATCCTGGCTATTGCCTCCAGACTAACAAATTCAGTAGAAATTTAATTAGTAAACAAAGAGTTGTTTTGTGTATTATACTTAGTTTGTATTAGTCTTTAACTATATCTAATTCCTACCAAATTAATTCTTCTGTATTAGTGGCATATCATTAGATACTGATATAAATCTGACAAATAAATGCTGATATGGTTAAGTACTTATTGTTTGCATAGCTAATGTTTTCTAAATGCATCATCATTAAATACTTTTTATTACATAAAGAGAAAGACCAGAGGTCTTAGCTATTGACAAAAAGGAGGAAATGAATCTTTCACATATACAAATACAGGGTTAATCTATGTCTATAGGCGTAGCTTTAGCTACAATCTACATAGGGTTAGATTTCAAGGAATGTGTAAGTCCTTGAGTTCATGGAGACATCTTGATTTATTTTAATATATTTCTCCATAAAGTTCTTAAAAAGAGGTAAATTAGCTTAAGATGAACATACTGTGGTCGTAAAGTTCATAAAAGTAATCAATATTGATTGCACTTCATTCATATTTAGGTAGTAGTTTGAAAATCAGGAAAAGTTAGGTTTAACTATTTAGATTTTAAGCAGGTATTAATGTGAACTGAAAGTTTGACTTCAGAACCTTTTACTTTCTTCCTTATTTTAGAACAAGCCTAATAGAAATGTCTCTGTCTTTGTTCATGAAGCCCCATGCAATTAACTTTCTTGCCTTGAGCTTAATTAGAGCAATAACATTATAATATCTCAGTTGGTGTTTGGGAATGAGAATTTTCCTATGAATTCTTCATATTGTCTGTTAAGATTTTGGATTTGTAGCATAATAATAACTCTTTAAATGACCTTTATCATTGGTTGACACTTTTCCTATAACAGGCCAAAGTCTATCCTGTCTTATTTAGTGAAAATGTGTGAGTTTCTGGCCCTCAAGCAAGTTCTAGTCTTATGAGAGTGAGGAGAAAGGTGTAAGTCACCTGATAGACAACAGGCTGGACTTAAACGATGCGCTAATTCCCGATGTTTCTTACAGCTGTAAGGCATTCAGAGACAACCTGCTTTGCCCTGTGGTGTGTCGTTAATCAGCATAACCTGCATGCTAATTTTTGATTTAATCAATGCTATATGAAAACAGGGCAGCGCCTGTGGCTCAAAGGAGTGAGGTGTTGGCCCCATATACTGGAGATGGTGGGTTCAAATGCAGCCCCAGCCAAAAAAAAAAAAAAAAAAAAAACCTGCAAAGCTACATGAAAATGGTAGTGCTTTCATATATTTATTTCACAAATGAGGACATGAAGAAGTACACACACACACACAGGTACTTATGTGGCATCCGTGGGACAAAGACTGAGCCTTCAAATACTGAAGTGGCACTTTTTGTTCAAGGAGATGTAAAATCCTGTGCCCTCCTTCATTTCCAATGTTTATGCTAGACAGTCATCTTGATTTCCCTGAACTTAAGAAGAAAAAATGTACTGTTTTTATTCTAAGTATTGTTTTTTGTTCTAAGTATTTCTCTCATAATTTCCTACAGAGTTACTTTAAGAAGTGAATTTTCAGGCCCCAGTGATTTTGAAATTTTGATAGTCATGGTTGTCAGGTAACCTGACAGGAGACACAGACTTCTTCATTGAGTCATTTTACTAGGATGTGGTCGTCATTGCTATAGACATGAACTCTAATGAGTTGAAAGATGCCGTCCAGTTCCTCACGAACATCTCATGGTCTCTGTCACATGGAGACAGTGTGTGTCCAAGACTTGATATTTTCAGAATGTTTTCAGCAATGATCGTTACTTTTTCTTATGGTTTTGAGACAAATCACCTATAGAAGACATGTTCTTAGATGTAAAGGGAGAAATGGTAAAACTTTTAGAAAATTTCAGTCAAGTTGTGCATATTATGTATACATGTACACATATTCATGTGCAGACATATACCACATATGTACATATGTATGAACGTATATGTCTGTTTTTTTTGTCTGATTATTTTTTTTAATTGCCTCAAATTCTTATTAAAAAGAAAAATATACACACAATACACTCTTTGATGATATACAATGCATGTTTTTTCTACTTTCTCTGTGAAAGATAGGTGTTTACATATATACCTTCTAGAGGAACATTATTTATATTTTTATTATGTTAGTTCAGTGGATAAAAGAAAAAGATCCTGATAGTCACATCATTTTATTTTCAAGGGATCCCTAACTAAGCAAGCCCTGCCTTTCAGTGACTAAGCGTCATGGTGACTGAACAGATTGCTGGCATGAAGGTGACATAACTCCTGGAGGAAGTTCAAGGCTCTGTTTCATGGGCAACTGGAGACCACAAATATCACCATTTTAATGTAATTGATATTCAAGGGAGTAGATTTATCCATGGCTTTTGGAAGGGTATTATCTGCTTTTGGACTATGGGAAATTCAGCCCAAAAAATAGGATTTTGTCATCAGGGGATAGAGACAATCTTAATTTCAATGAAGACCAAAGCAACCAAGATTCCTGAAGCCAATGCATATGTTCTCATCATGGGTGTTTCGTATCATATATTTTATGTTTCAATATCCTGTGTGAGCATCACCTGCAGTCTGCACACATTGAGTCTGATTTTCCAGGCTGGTTATGTGTCCTCTGGGTAGTGAGCTTGACACTCAGGCAGACATTTGTTTTTCATATGAGGCCACATCATACAGAAATGACTGATCCCATTGCATTACATCTGAACAAATCAGCAGAACATAGCAGCTTTGGGAGGAAAGGTGAAGTGTGGAAACGATCAGGCTGCACCTTGTCTTATCTGATTTTCTCACTCATCCTTCTCTATGGCTGGCCTGGTGTCTAGATCAAGATTAAGTTTAACCAATACATTTTGGATTGATTGACTAGATGTTAAATAAAATTTACATATAATGAAGGAATAAATGAATATATGAATAAATTCTTCATTTGTGTGGAAGTGAATGTTTCTCAGCATGCAAAATAAATGTTACAAACTCAAGGAGCACCTATAAGAAAAGACTACATCTTGGGTGGCTCCTGTGGTTCAAGGAGTAGGGCACCAGTCCCATATACTGGAGGTGGCGAGTTCAAACCTGGTCCTGGCCAAAATCTGCCAAAAAAAAAAAAAAAAAAAAAAAAGACTACGTTGAACATAGGATGGCCTCATGTGGCAGAGGCACAGAATATAACAATTTTCCTTTGGGTCATTTAACTTTTTATTCAATTCCATGTAGGTCTTACTCTCGAGCTACTAACTATCAATATAACTTTGATTTTGCTGATAAACAGGGTAATGAAAGTATTACTAAAGTATATTGGTAAATGTTCTTACTGATGATCTGTAAGAAATTGTTGATTGTTTAGTTATGATAGTGTTACTGTATTATATATGAAAAACAGAAGCAAATAAAATAATATTTGAAATTATCTTTAGAAATGAGAGCTATTCCCCTGCAGAATTAAAAACAAAATTCAAGAACATTAGAAAAATTACAATCTTCCATATCTGAGAATAGTTAAAAAATACACTAATAACCAATCAGAATCTAAAAAGGAAACTGGTTAACCAGAAATATGAGTCATTAAAATATTGCATCTATGAAAAAAAAACAAGAGCCAAAATAGCAGATTATAGATAAAAGGGAAATAGTATGAAAATACTATTGGTTTTTATTCTCTGTCTCTATTAAAGAGGGTCAGATAGGAAAAAGGCGGCAGCTCTGAAGCCATGCCCAGGTCTTGCTCCCTGCTCCATCCCCACTTAAGAATGGTATGGTTTGGGCGCACTTAAAATTTCTAGGCTTCAGTTTCCCCTTATACACAAACATATACACTTCCAAATGGGTGCAGAAGAGGTCAAACTCTCCCTTTTTGCTGATGATATGATCTTATACTTAGAGAATCCCAAAGACTCAACCACAAGACTCTTGGAAGGCATCAAAGAATACAGTAATGTCTCAGGATATAAAATCAATGTCCACAAGTCAGTTGCCTTTGTATATGCCAACAACAGCCAAGATGAGAGGTTAATTAAGGACATAATTCCCTTCACCATAGCCCCAAAGAAAATGAAATACTTAAGAATATACCTAACAAAAGAGTTGAAAGACCCCTATAAAGAAAATTATGAAACCCTAAGAAAGGAAATAGCAGAGGACTTTAGCAAATGGAATGCTAAATGCTTTATGCTCATGTTGGGAAGAATCAATATTGTTAAAATGTCTGTCTGTACTTCCCAGAGCAATTTACTATTTCAATGCCATCCCTATTAAAACACCAACATCCTACTTTCAAGACTTAAAAAAAATGATTCTACACTTTGTATGGAACCAGAAAAAAAATGCATAGCTAAGGCAGTTCTTAGTAATAAAAAAAAAAAAAGCTGGGGATATAACCATACCAGATTTTAGGCTGTACTACAAGGCCATAGTGGTCAAGACAGCATGGTACTGGCACAAAAAATAGAGACATAGATACTTGGAATCACATAGAAAACCTGGAAATGAAAGCAACAACTTACAGCCACCTAATCTTTGATAAAATAAACAAGAGCATTCACTAGGGGAAAGACTCCCTATTCAATAAATGGTTCTGGGACAATTGGATAGCCACATGTAAAAGACTGAAACTAGATCTGCACCTTTCTCACTCACAAAAATTGATTCAAGATGGATAAAGGACTTAAATCTAAGGCATGAAACGATAAAAATCCTCAAAGAAAGAATTAGAAAAACACTGGAAGATATCAGCCTGGGGAAAGACTTTATTAAGAAGACTGCCATGGCAATAGCAACAACAGCAATAATAAAGAAATGAGACTTAATTAAATTGAAAAGTTTCTGTACAGCCAAAAGACAACAACCAAAGCGAATTGACAACCTACCCAATGGGAAAAGATATTTGCATATTTTGAATCAGACAAAAGTTTAATAACCAGGATCTATTCAGAACTTCAATTAATCCACAAGAAAAAAACCAACAATCCCATATATCAATGGGGAAGAGAGATGAACAGAATCTTTTCTAAAGACGACAGACAAATGGCCAGTAAACACTTGAAAAAATGCTCATCATCCCTAATTATTAGAGAAAGGCAAATTAAAACCACCCTGATATATCATCTAACTCCAGCGAAAATGACCTATATCACAAAATCTCAAAATTGCAGATGCTGGAGCAGATGAGGAGAGAAAGGAACACTTTTACACTGCTGGTGGGACTGCAAACTAATACAACCTTTTTGGAAGGAAGTATGGAGAAAGCTCAAAGAACTCAACCTAGACCTCCCATTTGATCCTGCAATCCCATTACTGGGCATCTATCCAGAAGAAAAAAAAAAAACTTTTATTATAAAGACACTTGTACTAGGCTGTTTATCGCAGCCCAATTTACAATTGCTAAAATGTGGAAACAGCCTAAATGTCCTTTAACCCAGAAATGGATTGGTAAGCTAAGGTATATGTATACCATGGACTATTACTCAGCCATCAAAAAAATGGAGATTTTGTAGCATTTGTACTAACTTGGATGGAGGTAGAACACATTATTCTTAGTGAAACATCACAGGAATAGAGAAGCATGAATCCTATGTATTCAAGTTTGATATGAAGACAATTAATGACAAGTGATGACACAGTGGGGCATGGGGGAAGGAGAGAGCAGACAGAGAGGAAGGAGGGAGGGGGTGAGGGAAAGAAAACAAAAAAAGAAAAGAAAATAATGACTAATTCTCACATAAACTGGATTCAATTGACCAAAGTATATTACTTAAACATAAATTTTTAATTCAACTTGTTAATATGTTTTTTAGGATATCGCATCCTCATTTGTAAGTGAAATATGTTTGTAATTTCCTTTTATAACAATATATTGGCTCCAATTTTAATATGAGGTATGTATATCCAGATTAAGTAGAATGACTTTGAAATATGTCTTCTTTTTCTATTGTCTATAAGATTTGGCATGGTCTGTTTTTTGAAATTGTCTTTTTGCTTTTATTTATAAATATTAGTTGTCTATTTTTTGAGACTTTGGAAAAAAATAAGAAGTTAACTTATGACTCCATACTGAGCCTCAGAGTTAAAGCATTCTATAGTAGACAAGCTCTTATTTAAAAATTTGAATGTTAATTCCTTTGCATTATTATTATTATTACTTAATATTTCAATGCAGTAATCATCTGATTTCTTTTCTGAATGTATTTACCTTTGTTCATTCTTTTCGAGGTTTTTGTTTCTAGTCCTTATCTTAAACACTGTTATTGTTATTAAATTTAAGCCTTTTTAATTCCGTGAAGGCAAAAAGTGGAAACCTAATAAACACCTGTATATGTAAACATAAAATTAAAAAAAATAAAAAATTGTGAGGAAGCCCCCCTTCCCCAGCAATAGCAGCAACATCAAAAATAAATAACTGGGACTTAATCAAGCTAAAAAGCTTTTGCACAGCTAAGAGTACCACAAACAAAGCAAATAGATGACCTTCAGAATGGAAGAAGATTTTTGCATGTTATGAATATGACAAAGGGCTGATAACTAGAATCTACAGAGAACTCAAACAATAAGATAAGTGCAAACAACCCTCTCTATAAGTAGGCAAAAATTGAACAGAAACTTCTCCAAGGATGACAGATGAATGGCCAACAAACATGAGAAAGTGCTCATCATTTTTAATCATTGGAGAAATGCAAATCAAAATCACTGTAAGCTACCACCTAATCCCAGCAAGATTAGCCCACATTACAAAGTCACAAAACAGATGCTGGCGTGGATGTGGAGAGAAGGGAATACTTCTATCCTGCTGGTGGGATTGCAAACTAATACAGCCTTTTTGGAGAGAAGTATGGAGAATACTCAAAGATCTAAAAGTAGACCTTCCATTTGACCCTTCAATCCCATTACTGGGTGTCTACCCAGAAAAGAACAAAAATCATTTTACCACAAAGACATGTGCACTAGAATGTTTATTGCAGCTCAATTCATAATTGCTAAGCCTTGGAAGCAACCTAAGTGCCCATCAACCCATGAATGGATCAACAAACTGTGGTATATGTAGACCATGGAACATTATTCAGCCATTGAAAAAGAAGAGACTTTACATCTTTTACATTTACCTGGATGGAGTTGAAATACATTCTTCTTAGTAAAGTATTGCAAGAATGGAAAAATAAATATCCAATGTACTCCATACTAATATGAAATCAAAATATAAACAATTACATGTTCATAAGAACAATAAAACACTAATATAGTCCAGTTTGGGAGCAAAGGGAAGTGGGATGGGGGAGAGGGGAGGATGATTACAGAAGGAAGTAAGGCATAAGGCAGGATCTCACCTACTGTGCACACTGTGAGGGTGTATAACACGCCCCCTGGGTAAGGGGCTTTTCTACAAATGGAACTTTACACTGGAAGTGAGAACAATGTAACCTAAAAATTGTACCCTCATATTAATTTGAATAAAGTTTAAAAAGAAGAGAGAAATGCAAGTTAAAGCCACACAAAAAAAAAGATTCTGCCATCCAATAGATTAAAAAGTAAAAATATAAAAACACTCCACTGTTTCAGAACCTATTTATTATCCCTAATTTCATAATGGTGAAACTCAAATCAAATAAAGCTCAGAGACTCCTGTTAAGCCTCAAGGAAACTTGATGACATAGCTCAGATCAGTGATCAATGAAATTTTTGTATGATCTCATATAGCAAAGCTTTTAAGTAGAGTACTGTCTTGTGTTGCTATGAAGGAATACCTGAGGCTGGATTTTTGTAATGAAAAGAGGTGCTCAGGCTGTACAAGAAGTATATCTCTACTGAGAGCAGAAGGCCAAGGGAAATAGGTATGACACTTGGCCAGACAGGGAGCAAGAGAGAGGAGGAGCCAAGCTCTTTTAAACAACCAGCTCTCCAGCCCAAGCATGATAGCTCATGCCTGTAATCCTACAGCTCTGGTGGATGGATTGCCTGAGCTCAGGAGTTCTAGACCAGTTTAGAGTAAGAGCAAGACTCTGCCTCTGAAAAGTAGCCAGTCATTGTGGCAGGTGCCTGTAGTCCCAGCTACTCAGGAGGCTGAAGCAGAGGATCACTTGAGCCCAAGAGTTTGATTTAGCTGTGGGCTATGACACCACAGCACTCTACCTAAAGTGACAAGTGAGACTCTCAAATAAGAAGTTAAATTAAATTAAAAATAAATAAATAAACAACCAGCTCTCACGAAAACCAATAGAGTGAGTACTTGATATTTTGGAAAAAGCACCAATTGCCATTCATGAGGGATCTGCGCAATGCACCAATGTGGTGCCCAATGCACCTCTGACACTGGAGGGAAAAATTCAACATTATATTTAGGGGAGCCAAATGTCCAAATTATATCATGTATGTATTTCATTTTTCAGAAGCATGTCGGTGCTAATTCTCTAGACAACTCAGGCAAAGGCAGGGGTACTAACCTAATCACTATTGGAATTTATCCCGAAGTTGAGACTACATCCTAGATAACTATAGCTATGGTCTATTCCTGCAAATAACTTTACAAGGAGACTTCTAATGATAATGGGAAATTGTTTAATTTGTAGCTTACATAATGGAAATAAGAATTTCAAAGTTGTACATTAGTATGAATATTAACCAGCACACTTTTGTCCCAAGTAAATAGTCAGAATAAGCCTTTGCATTGAAGGCATTGACATAAGTCTATCCTTAGATACACCCAGGGAGGAACGTGGATGGTGTCACCAGTAGGGCAGGAGCAAATGGGTAGATCTCCCCCTCTGCTCAGACTGCAGGCCATTTCCAAGATACCTTGCGTGAGTGCCATTAAGGAAGGCCTCCTACAGTCTGGAAATTTCGAGCAGGGTTTGAGGGACAGGGAGTTTAACTTTCTTCACCCTATTCCCTGACTAAGGCATCATTTGAGTCTAACCAAGCTCAGTCCTTCAAAAAGAGAGTCCTTTGTTCTTTGCACAAGAATCCACATTAGATTCAACATGGAGGCCCATTTTTACTAATTATGCCACCATGTAAGACTGTGATGATGAAGAAACCCCAGAAAATTATAAATTTGTAAACTTGTCCTTGCCCTATTGTATACAAAATGGTTTTTATTCCCTAATTCAGATTATTTACATGACCGCTCTAGAGAGATGCAGGATGCTAGAGGCAGAAGGGGTTCTTGCAATGATCTAGTAAGACCCACTCCTTAGACAGAAAAGAGAAAGACACTCTAGCAGTGTTAAGAAAGCAGCCAAGCCAGAACTGTAATACATAGCTCCCAAATTATTTGATTTTCTTGTATAATGAAGATATAAAATGCTGTTTCCTTCTATATGGATCCATCCATGAGCAACTATGGTAGGAAATGTTTCCCTTCTTAGAATCCAGAATGTATCTTTTTGTGAAGAAACAATTTTATAAATAGCAATTGGTGGAGTTGAAATCATACTATATACTTCATGTACATTGTGGTCTTTTATGGCCTTAGTAGGAAATCTAACAATTACTTACTCTTTCTATGAGGGAAAATGTATTTAGGGTTCCAAAGAACTAATTGCACATGCAGTTTTGGAGGCAAGTCTCAGCAGCCTGAGACTATGACCCCTCAGAAATTCCTGCATCATTTCCTTGGTCACAGATACGCTATGACTATAAGAGGGCTACAGTGTTTGGTAGGATGTTCTCAACCATCTCCACTGGGGTCTCCTACCTACGCCTTTCCAAATGTCAGAATGGCTGCACCCCCAGTGGCTGAGGCAACAAGTCCTTCCAGAAGATGGATCTGTGGTGCATCTTCATGTCTGCTACAGAGATTCACTGAGGTAGACACTGCTAGTGTGGTGGACACAGACATGCACCACCCAGATTCCCTGTCAAGGCAGGGCTTGCTGCCCAGCTGCAAGGGGTGGGGCCAACAGATGGCCTCCAGCTGTCAGCTTCTTCAGTGTTAACTTCCCAAGATCATGCCTTCCTGGCATAGTCTGCATCAAGAGACTGAGCAAGAATAAAGGCCCAGAGGGTTAGTTCAACGTGAGAAACACAGGCAGTCAATACTCACTCTGAAGTTCTCCAGCAGATTGGCCAAGACTGATGCTCCTGCATTGTGATTTGACTTTTTCTTCTGCCCATTCTCTCTCCCTCTTCCTTTGACAGGTTTTGTTTTTGTTTTTGTTTTGTTTTTGTAATAGACTTTGCTTTTCAGAACAGTTTCTGATATATAAAAAAGTACAGATGATAGAATAGAGTTCCCATACACTCTGTATCCAGTTTCCCTATTACTAACATGTTACATTGGTATGATGAGTTTGTTACAATTAATTAACCAATATCAATATATTACTATTAATAAAAGTCTATAGTTTATTTTGATTTCTTTAGTGTTTTCTGAATGCCCTTTTCAGATCCAGGATACCACATAACAGATAGTTGTTGTGTCCCTTTACACTCCTCTCCTTTTACAGGTTTGGATCCAAATAAATACCTTCATCCCAATTTCTGTCTTAGAATCTGCTTCCAGAGAACCTCTGTGACAGCTGGTTACCTACTCAACAACCATTCTTCCTTCTCGCTGACAACATCCCAATTTCTGGGCAGCAAACGGTCCAGCCCAGGACATGAACTACATTGGGTCTAATTCAATAGGTGAATCCCAATCCTGTTTACTGATGATTGAGCCAGGGGTTGGCCATATTACCCTGTCCTGGCCAAGACACAGGGGGATGTCTATCAGGGACTTTTTAGGAGTATTTCCCTCCTTTTATTAAATTATCATAAGTATTCAAGGAGAAAGTTTATTTGTTTGTCTGGCTTGCTTGTCTCTATCTGCTTTAGTCACTGCCATGTGATGTCTGAAACTGCAGCAACTGCAGGCAATGAGGCAAAGTAGAACAGGCAGAGGTTACTGGGTCTCTCATGGCATCATCAACCTGCAGAACCTACTCTGTAACTAGAATTCTTGTTAAATAAAGAGTAAATGTCCTTATGTTTAAGACACTGCCAGTTGAATTTCCCATTACTTGCAGCTGAAAGCATTTCTAACACATATTCTCTCAGGCTAGGACAAGTAAAGGTTTACTATAAGCAGCAGTGTCTAACCTTTTTCTTCTCTGCTACACATTGGACGAATAAGAGTTGTGCCAATATTAAATACACAAACACTAAGGAAATCTGATAAGCACAAAAAAGGTTCACGCATACTTTTCATGATATCCAACACCACAGATAAGCAAAATAAGTTCTCACAATATCAGCATGGGGCCTGCAGGCCACAGGTTGGACACCCCTGCTGAATAGTAATAAGGATTCACATAGTGAAAAGAAAGAGAAAAATCTCATAAAATTTTAAGAACAGGGGTAGGCCTCACAGAGCCTGAATTGAACCGTAGTTTAAATCCAAGGCAGCTGTAAAGACCCTCATTTTCAAAAGTCCTCACTCTGATTCTCACCTCCATATATCTTTTCTCTGCCTCATAACTTTTGCTTTCTCATGACTAACTTAAGACATCTTAAGTCTCTCTTAATCTAATGAGCTTTCAGCTTCAGCTCCCACTAGAAATTCTCAATATATCTTTGTTGAAATCCCTCAGGAGGTACTATAAGTGCAATCCATCTTTTTCTGCAAGAACATATCACAGGACACTGGCCAGAGTACAGTTTCTCTGTCTTTGTTATAAGTATATCCTGTCTTAGTCCAATCAACCATGCTTGGTGGAAGGAGGTCAGATGGCATAAAACTAGCCAAGCAGGGCTGCCCCTTCAACTAGACTATTCATGGATCAGTTACAGGGACACAGTGAGTCTAGTACAGTAGCACTCAGGAGCAGAAGGATGGAGCTATCAATGCCTTGCATTCATCCTCACTTCTCCTCCCTCCCTAACAAATTAGTCTGTTCTAATACTTTTAAACTTTTGGAGTTTTTTTAATTATTATTACTGGGAACATTCCTGTCTCATGCAAATAAAAGGCAAGATGCCTCCAAACACATCTTTGCATACTAGAAAGAAAAAGAGAAAGAGGGGTGAAAGAGAAACAGAGAGAGAGGAGAGAAGGAGAAAAGAAAGAGTGAAAGAGTAGAAGGAAGGAAGGAAAGAGGGAAGAGAGAAAGAACAGGAAGGAAGAAAAAAAGCAAACAGAGCTAGAGAGTGTTGTAATTGACAGACACAAGCAGGTGCTGATGGCAAAAACTTGGCACTTCAGCAAGAAAGGGAGACAGAAATCAAAGCCACGAAGGAGTGAGATACAAGCCAACTCCCAACTCAGGCCAGAACCAATGAGAAACAGAGAAAGTTTCATGGAAAATGAATATTTTAATGGGTGATGTAAACTAGACTAATCCAACAGGCTCCAGTAGCACAATCCTGCTCCATGGAAAGCATTCCACAGACTCAGCCACGCGGTGGGCCATACCAATTTTCCCACATAAGCATCATCTCCCTTATCTTAACATCAGTGCTATGATACATTTTTACTGCATGTCTCATCACAGAGGCCTAAATTAATTCCATTTTCAAAATAACAAAGGTACCAAACTTACTCCTGGGAATAAGACAAGCAAATGAAAAAGCCCAGCACAAAGTATCCAAAAGTGAAACTATGAAAATGGGATTTTGCTCCATGACTACCAGAAGTGTCTTGCAAGCATTTGCTTTGCAGAAACCTTGGCTTTCATTCCTCTCTTGATTTTTTAAGCTGGTCTTTGAACACTTCTCAGTAGGTAGTTGGCCCTTTTGATGTTTGGTACTTGCATAAAACGATGAGTTATTTAATTTTCTGCAAAGGCAACCAAGCCTGTTCTGTATGGAAGGAGGCAAGCGGCTCAGGCATATGTGACCATGAGGGAATGAAAGCTTTTCTTCTTTGAAGGTTCAAAGTTAACATGTCAATTGAATTCCAAGGAATTGTGCATTGGACCTTGAAATGTAGAAACTAAGTTAGGCAACTTGAAGTCCAAGGTTAAAGCAATTATCAAGAAAATTAAGAGGAACCGAAGAACTGCTCACAGTGGAAAAAATTTTTTACTTTTTTTGGCTCAGCACCTGTGGCTTAACTGGCTAAAGCGCCAGCCACGTACACCTGAGCTGGCGGGTTCGAATCCAGCCTGGGCCCGCCAAACAACAATGATGGCTGTAACCAAAAAATGGCCGGGCGTTGTGGTGGGCACCAATAGTCCCAGCTACTTGGGAGGCGGAGGCAAGAGACTCGCTTGAGCCCAGGAATTGGAGGTTGCTGTGAGCTGTGATGCCACAGCACTATATCCAGGGTGATAGCTTGAGGCTCTGTCTCAAAAAAAAAAAAAAAATGTTTTTCTTTCTTGTTTCCAGTTATCTAGCCTAGCTATCTTCTCACCAAATAGAAATGCTGGCAATCCAAAGGAAACGTAAATTGTCTATGTCCACAAAAGCAAGACAATTAAGTCAGGTTTGATTATGCAGATGGGTTAGAATACAGGCTAATGAAAAAGGTAGTTTAGCCTGAATGGTAACTTGTACGGACTTGAGTTGACGTGTAGTGATAGAAGCTTTTCATACATGTATAAACAAGGCCTGAGGGGAAGAGAATGACACTCAACAGATTTATTGAGTATATCTGTGTGCTAAGTACTGGAAATACAAAAATGGAAAAAAAACAAATAGACAAACAGGCCAGGCATGGTGGTTCACACCTATAACCCCAGTACTTTGGGAAGCTGAGACAGAAGGATCACTTGAGGCCAGGAGTCTGAGACCAGCCTGGGCAACACAAAGAGACATTATCTCTACAAAAAATAGAAAAATTACCTGAGTGTGGTGGCATGTACCTATAGTCCCAGCTACTCTGGAGGCTGTAGAAGGAGCATTGCTTGAGCCAAGGCATTTGAGGTTGATAGCACTATACTCTTATCCCAGGCAATAGAGTGAGACCCTGTCTCAAAATAAATAAATAAATAAATAAAGACAAACACCTACCAAAATTATTCTAGGAAATGAACCCAAGAAGCATAAACTGAAAATAAATTAAATATCCATAGAGATTATGGGTTTTGATGAAGCATTTTGAGTTTCATGAACTTTCAAAGACCCTCAGCCTACTTGAATCCAATTTAGTCACTGTAAGTGGAATTGAAGATCTTCTGAGGTTGGCTTCAAATACAGTACTCTTCCACTCTTGTCCCCTGGCAAGTGTCACCAGGCCCACACCATATACTCTAGGGTCAACTCAACTGGTTTCAAATGTTCTGTCACTATGGTTTCAGTTAAGCCATTCTCTCTGCCTGGAATATGTTCCCCTCCTACATTCCTCATAACCCCCACTTTCTCCACCACTAGTCCTTCCCTACCCTAGCATATTTGATTACTGAAGCTTATTTTTTCAATCTGACTAAATGCAAAAGCCTCCAAGCCTAAGACTGATTCCTCTTAGTCTTAATTACCATGTGCTTTATTATATTTTGTTTATACCTCTTGTTGGAAGCACATTATTTTTACCTATAGTCATATACATATCTACATCCTCTCCTGGACTGTTATTATTCCAAAAAGAGTCATGATCTTAATTCATTTCCTTAGTCATGCTAGACTTACACAGGATAGGTACTCAATACTTAATGTCATTAATGTATTGAGCTGAGTTGAAGAAGTGCAAAATAAGGTACATAACTCTTCTCCTTAAATAAGCATTGCCAATGAGTAAAATCTAGATAGCCTATGAAAATTAGTTTTTTGAACATTTTCTTGTTTCCTGTATCAGCACATTGCTTTTTCCATGGGTTTCCCCTCCTGGTTTCTGTAATTCTTGATATTTCTCATTTTTAAAACTTATTTGTGTTCTGAGGCACTCTTTCTTTGTGTGTCTCTCTGCTCAAGGAAGCTGGGTCGTATCAGGAAGGCATGGACCAGTATATGGCTGACAGAACTTCCTTATCATAACCACATGCCCCTGGCCAGACATTTCAAGGAAATGTACATTTAGTGAGAATGTTCACAAAGCTTCCCACTGGAGGAGGTTTCTTTAATCCATACCATGTCAGTCCATTACAGGAGGAGAGGCGTTTGGACAGACAAATCCTAAATAAGAAGTTTCCTATTTGCAACAAAACTAATTAGGGCTAAGTTCAGCTAACTCTTCCAAAGACTAAAAGAGGAATTAAAGACTGGGGAGAAGATTTTTTTATGTAAAGGACTACAAAATGTTGAGAGAGAAGAGCAAGGAAAAAGCAAAGGGCAGCAGAGAGGGTATTCCTTAAATGAATAGTTTGCTTTTGACTTCACAGACTTCTGAGGTTTGAAGGAAAAGGAGGGCTGACACTGTTAACGACAGATGAAAGACAGAGTCATTCATTCCATCATTCCATCAATATTTATTGAATATCTAATACACAGCAGGAATGTTCACAGGACAAGGCAAGGCAGGAATTGCCTCTGCCTCATAGAGCCTTCAGTCTTGTCAGGAGGCCCCATCTTAAACAACTATACTATTAATTGTGGGAAGTATGACTGTGGAAAGGCATATGGCAGTAAATGAATGGTAAAGATGTACAGCCTAGTTTGGGAGTCAAGGAAGCCCTCTCGGTGGAAATGGCATTTAATGTAGGCTCAGAAAGACAAGTGGATGTGTACCACATTAAAAAGTGAAAAGAGGGCAGCACCTGTGGTTCAAAGGAGCAGGGCACTGGCCCCATATGCCAGAGGTGGTGGGTTCAAACCCAGCCTCAGCCAAAAACTGCAAAAATAAATAAATAAATAAATAAAAAGTGGAAAGAACTGGTTTTAGGAAGAAAGAATATGAATACAAATGTAATCAGGCCTGGAGTCATAATAGGAAGATAGACTTAGGAGACAAGAAAAATGGTTCTGGATTTATGTATGAGTGGATCCAACCCTGATTGCCCCCACTGGCCAGGCCTCCTTATTATATTTTCCTATAGCACCTGTCTCTGTCTTCCAGAGTTCATAATCATGTGTTTGTGCATGTGTGTGTTTGCCAACACAAGAATAACAAACTACTATCATTCTCCAAACAAATTATAAGATCAGGCTCAGTGCCTGTGGCTCAA